>CM075808.1:47463593-47723861 GCA_037975025.1 Excoecaria agallocha | reverse complement strand
TCGTTATAGGCAAACTCTGCTAAAGGCAAATAATTTTCCCAACTTGAACCAAATTCAAGGACACAACATTGAAGCATATCTTCTAATGTCTAAATCACCCGCTCGAATTGGCCATCAGTCTGAGGATGAAATGCCGTGCTAAGACGAAGCCTTGTACCCAGAGCATCTTGAAAACTCTTTCAGAAATGGGAAGTAAACTTGGGATCCCTATAAAAAACAATGGTTGATGGCACTCCATGCAATCTTACCACTTCACTTATATAAATCTCTGCCAGCCTAATTAAGGAGTAATCAATCTGTACTCGCAAGAAATGAGCATATTTAGTGAGTCGATCAGCGATCACCCAGATGGTATCATGTTTTTTCTAAGTCATAGGTAAACAAGTTACAAAATCCATGGTTACCACATCCTATTTCCACTCTGGTATCACAAGGGGATAAAGTAATCCCGAAGGAACTTGATGTTCTGCTTTTACTTGTTGACATATCAGATATTTGCTCACAAATTTTGTCACATCCCGCTTCATACCTGGCCACCAGTAGTAAGCCTTCAAGTCCTGGTACATCTTGTTACCTCTAGGATGCATGGCATAACTGCTATGGTGTGCCTCAGTCTGAATACTCTTCTTCAGTTCTTCTTGATGAGGAACATAGAGCCTTTTTTGTAGCAGAGGCTTCCATCATCATTTAAGGAATAGTCTTCTATTCATCAGATTCATGAAGGCGATAGGTATATTTGTAAGGCTAAATGGTATGACCAGGAACACATCAATCTCTTTCACACCCATCTTCTAATAACCTGATCTCAAGTCAATTTTTGAGAAGACATATGCTCCTTGAAGCTGATCAAACAAATCTTCAATTCGAGGAAGGGGATGTTTGTTCTTTATAGTCACCTTATTCAGTTGCTTGTAGTAAATACACAATCGGAGAGTTCCATACTTTTTCTTTACAAATAGGATAGGTGCTCCCAAAGAGAAGTACTAGGCCTAATAAACCCCTTGTCAAGCAACTCCTGTAGCTGAATCTTCAATTCTTTTAATTCTGCAGGTCCCATTCTGTAAAGAGCAATACTAGGAGCAATATCAATGGAGAATTTCACCTCTCTATCAGGTGGTAAGCCTTGCAGCTCATCTGGAAATATATCCTGGACCTCTCTATCAATAGGTACTTCTTACACCTTCAGGCTATCTTTCTTTGCCTTCACTGCATAACACATGTAGGCTACACATCCTTTCCTGATCAGTCTTTTAGCTGCATTAGCTGATATCACATCAGACAAGAAATTAGATCTCACACATACTACTGTGATCTCCCTATCGCCCTGAAGCTTTAGGGTAACTCTCTTTTTTCTACAATCAACAGTCGCTTGGTGGACAGATAGCCAATCCATCCCCAGAATCATATCAAACTGTCGGAAAGATAGCTCAATCAGATTTGCCAGGAATACATGTCCCTAGACACTAATAGGATACTGTCTATATACTTTGTTCACCACTACACTATGCCCCAAAGGATTACTCACCAAGAAATTTTTGTCCAAACATGTCTCTTTTATCCCTTTATCCCGTACCAAAGCAGTGCTAATATAGAAGTGTGTGAAACCAGGATCAATCAAAGCATGTACTGAATCAGATAATAGAAAAAATTTACCTACTATCACATCAGGAGCATCATCTTCTTCTCTAGCCCTGACAGCGTATGTTTGTCCTGCAGCTCGCCTATGTCATTGGGATGTCTAACTAGCTGGTCTAGAAGCTGAAGTGTTGGGGGCGGCTCCCCTAACATGACATCGCGATGCAAAAGACCTTGTACCAAATGCTGGTGAGGTAGATAAAGCAGTCTTTAATACAAGACAGTCCTTGATCGGGTGGTCTTTGGACCCACACCAAAAATAAGCTTTAGTAAGGAATCTACACTCCCCAGGATACGTCTTGCTATAGTGATCACAAACTATTGCTGATCCACTATCTCTGCCCCGAGATGTATTGGCTGCTAAAGTCACTGAGGTTTTATCACAAGATGTGCTACCCTGACCACGGCCTGCTGGTGGATGGCCCTGAGGTGGCTACGATCCCTTATGCTTCTTTCCTGATCCTTCCTTACCACTAGTCTATCCCTATTTTCTCTTCTGTTGAAACCGAGACTGTATGTCAGCTTGCTTAGCTTAAGTAGCTTCCAACTTGATAGCAGCTTCAATAATGGATCGCAAATCAGGGTATTTATGAGCCCTAACGATCTACCTGAGCTCCGTGTGCAATTCTCTCTCAAATTATTGATATAATTTCTCCTTTGTGGCTTGACTCTCATCCAAATAAGCGCTCAAATGCTCAAACTCTCTATCATACTCTGCCACTGTCCGATTCCCTTGTCTCAACCTTTAGAAAAGAGTCATGTATATAAGCTTTATACTCAGACCCAATATATTTCTTTTCAAACTGATCTATAAAGAATTCTCAGTTTAAACGGTATGCTGGAGTGTGCCTCCTAACTAAGTCCCACCAAATGAATGCCAAACCCTAAAGCAAGGCAACTATACCTTCAATTTTTTCATCCAGATAACTGTGGATGATCTCAAACAATGTCTTTATTTTATACAGTCATTCTTCTGCTACAGCAGGTGTCAGAGGGTCACGCCCTAAAAAATCCTCATCCCCAAGTCTTTTTAACTGTACTTACTTCTAGGCAAAGCTGGTGGCTGAATTTGTACCACTGCTGATGGGGGCTATATAAGGCCCCAATAGTGACCCTAATAGCAATGGGTGTAATATGAATTTAATTAAGTTACTTTGTGACTTAATAAGTTGGTCAAGGTCAAGATTTAAGGGAAAATTAAAATTAAATAAAGAGGCTAAGGTAATATTAGTGGGGTCATTTTATTTGCCATTTTAACCCAAAGGTATAGAAATGAAAAAAAAAAGAAAAGAGGAAACGAGTGTGGATCGGGGAAGGAGGGAACGGGAAGGGAAGAGAGGGCGGAGGGAGGCGCTGCCGTCGATCAACGGCGCCTGCGTCGATGATCGGCGCGGCTGCCACCACCTCCTCGCTGTCCCTTCCCTCCGGCGATGCCTGCATTTTTTCTTCTTCTTCTTCTCTTTGGCCGGATCGGCTTTCTCTTCTTTTTGATGACCAGCGGCGGTGGTTGGTGTCACGGAGACCATCGAAAAGCTCCCCGTGGTCAGGCGGATCTTTCCGTGCTCGTCGATCGTCCCCACTTACCGGCGAAGAGTAGATAGGAGCAAGTGGCAGCCGGCGATTCTAGGCGATTTTTTAGCCAAACCTTGATGCCTTGAGGCGCGTGAAGACCACCTGAAAGCTACCAGCGACCTTGGCTTTAGGCGCGAGGCTCCGACGAGTCTCCGGTGAGGCTCCAGCGAGTCTCCGGTGAGGCTTCGGCGAGGCTTCGAATAGGCAGAACGGAGGGGACATTCTGAGCTTTGATTCTATGGTATGGGAACTAAATTTACTCAAGAAATTCTCTTAAATTTCATGCATGATGCATAAGTTAGTCTTATTAAATGTATAAATGTGTTTATGTTAAATATCGATATTTTGAGGAAATGTTTAGTATACGATAGTCTGATTTAAGGCATATAAATAATATAGATTACAAAAACACATATATAGTAAAAACGAGAAGGAGTTTAACTATAATATCTCATTAAGATCTAATAGACTATAAATGAGAACTAAAGAGGTTTAAGGAAATGCTAACTCACATCTTACTGAACAATAAATTGTTATGATTAAGCTAATATTATGAATTATTTTCGTAAGAAAAGAGATGCTAAATGGAATATATGAAATGTTTATGTTAAAAACGAAGAGTGTTTAGCATTAGCTTGTAAAGATTATGAGAATTAGAATCACTTGAACTCATTGGTTGTTAAGATAGCCTACGTGATTATAGGCATTAGTTGTGCTTGCACTACAAGAAAATTAGCAAATAGCAACGGAAATTAGCAACCGAATTTGTTGAATTTCCGTTGCTATTAAAAATTAGCAACGGAAAATAGCAACGGAACATTCGGTTGCAAATTTGACGGTTGGTATTTTTTGCAACGGAAATTTTTTTCCGTTGCTAATTTTAGCAACGGATTTTATTTTCCGTTGCTATTTTTACCAACGGAATAATAATTTCCGTTGCTATATTTAGCAACCGAAATCCATTTTCGTTGCTATATTTAGCAACCGAATTAAAGTTCCGTTGCTAAATTCAGCTAGTATTATAAAAAAATTGCGACGGAATTATCGTCGCTATTCCGTCACTAAATTATTGTTGATTTTTACACAAAATTTATGCAAGAACCTACAGGTAATATGATTAAAGTTCATCCCTCATCCTCACATAAGAGGGAGAAAAGGGAACAGCAAAAGAAGCAAATGACAAAAAAGCAATTGAAGGAAACTGAATATGCAGAAGGCAAACATATTAAATAGTTCCTGTTAGATTTAAAAATAAATGTTCACGAAATTAGAAACAATGGAGCCTGATGTCATATGATGTTAAGTGAATAGGAAACTGACCAAAAATAGCATCATACATTTAGATTTACTAGCATTTTTTTCCTTATGCACAAGTATGCAAGTACTATTTCTTTTGATTGGGAAATGGGATCCCAATTGAGAGAGCAGTGACAGTAACACTGTCATTTAGAAATCAAAACCCACTCAAACACAATGAAATCCTAATAACCTCTATTAAGCCAAACCAACCAAAATAAATAACATAAAACGAAATCAAAATCGCAAGAACTGGCTCTAAATACATCAAAATTTTATTAAATTAAAACCAAAACTGGTTCTAAATATAATATCTTGTACAAGAAAAATCAGCTGATCATGCTCCATTTATAATCGAATAAGGGCAGAATTTTACCCCTTTTTTATACATAACAGAAGAACTAAAATTTACAAATTAATGGAATTAATAAAACTAGCTTATATTAAATGTTAAATTAATTAGATATTGCACTATGCTTTGAAAAACAATGGAAATCGCCTTAGCATGAAAAACAATATAAAAACCAAAAAAGAACTTTAGTGAACATGTGCATTATGTTTTGAAGTATCAAATTTTCTATGGGATTGATATCCACTGTTACCTCCCACCATATATCAAGAATCTAAGAGCAGCATAGAATGAAATTGCTACGGAAGAAATCAAAAACTATTTTTATTAGCATATTATCTTTCAATATATTCATATAAATAAAAGTTATGGAATTCAATCAATTTAGGATAGCAAATAGAAAATACATAATCATTTCAAACCTGTATTAGGTATACAAATCCATTGACAATATAATAAGTGGGTCTGAGTTTATCAATTGCTATTCGTATAAAAGTTTCAGAAAATGGATAATTTAATGGATTCACACACAAATAATGAATATAATTTATAGTCCCCCTAACTCACTTAATAGTAAAATTATTTTCTTCATGCAAAAAGGGATAGTAAACTTATACCTAAGTATTTTCATAAATGAATATAGGCAAATATGAGCTAATTTGATAATTTGTATAGAAAATTTTGTACTGAAACATAATTTAAGATCAAATTAATTATATGTACTATTTTTCATAGTTTAAGAGCAAATTTAGCTATTCTTTTCCTTTATTTAATTTTCAAATTAGATAATAATTTATTTTTGTTATGAATAACAAAGTGAGTGAAATTGATCGTCAAAATTACAGTTTTTTTCATAATGAACCAATCATAATCCTCCTATTTTTTTTCTGCAATTCGACATGTGTAAAACTGCAAGTTCTGAAAGTGGTGGTTAGTGCTCAGTGGTCTGGCCCCCTTTGAATTTTTCAGGTCCATAATATTTGCAGAAAATCCGTATAGTTTCTCCTCAATTTCTCCAAATTATTCAAATGATCCCCTCAACTAAATTCTATCATGTTAAAACCGAAAATCTATAATTTTCGTATTATACTGAGCTCTCATTTTTATCATGTTAAAACTGATATTCAATATGTGATTTATTAGTATGAAATTTAAATTGTTATGTTGTTGTTTTGCATGATTCTTCTTCTTTAAGAAAACATAAATAAGATTTATGACACTAGTTAGAAAAATTGTGTGACGTAAAAATAATTGTTGACACTTAGAAAAATTATTAGAAATGTTAAATCAGAAAACAAAATAAAAACTTACAAAATTCTAACCGGTGCATTTAACGAACTTACAAAATGTTAAATATAATGCAGAAAATAATTACCGGTGATGGTAGCATAGGAACCTTCCACTTTGTCCAGCCCAATATTATGTGAAGCAACTTTCAAAATTTCAAGAGCCTGAAATTTGTAAATCTGTTGAAGTATGATGAAACCAATCAATTAACGAACTTCGTCCACAAAACGACTGAGAAAACAACTAAATAATATGGTAAAATCGATCGCAGGAAAATAAAAAAGAAGTGGTTTCACAATCCACTTTTTTTATAATCGAAGTTGTTAAATATGCAACCGACACTGTAATAACAACAAACACTTGGTAGGTTCACCCATGCCCAATCTGTTGGAACCATAAATGTAACATTAACCAAGAAAGAAACATCAGAGGAAATTATCGATCCTATAACACCGGGAAAGCATAAAGAATTAACTAACTGGCGATGAATGGATGAAGACCAGAGTTAAAAAAAAGCGAACGGTAATTAAGAGGTTTCAAAAATTACCACGAGCGAGATCTGAGGAAGAAACAGAAGAAAGGGAAGAGAGCGAAATATAGCCAGCTGATATTAGCTTCCCTCTCTGCGTCGCTGATAACGGTAGTCTCGATACTTCCATTTTTCTTCCGCCGTATGTGTAAGCGTGCTCCGATCTGGAGCACTCGTAATTGGCTCTGTTCTGAGACAGATGGACGGCGGTGTGAGGGAGGAGATGAGTGCTTCGTTAGAGAGAGGCAGAGGGACGACGGTGTGAGGGAGGAGATGATTTTGATCTAGGGTTTTTCCAATTTATAGTCTAACAAAGGTAAAAGTACTTAAATACCCCTAATTTAGCAACGGAATCATATTCCGTTGCTATTTTTGCAACCGAATTAAATTCGGTTGCTATTTAGCAACGGAATCGAAATTCGGTTGCTATTTTAGCAACCGAAACATAATTCCGTTGCTAAATAGCAACCGAATTTGATTCGGTTGCTATTTTTCTTTCAAAGTGAAATTTAGCAACCGAATTAAATTCGGTTGCTATTTAGCAACGAATCGAAATTCGGTTGCTATTTTAGCAACCGAAACATAATTCCGTTGCTAAATAGCAACCGAATTTGATTCGGTTGCTATTTTTCTTTCAAAGTGAAATTTAGCAACCGAATTATAATTCCGTTGCTATTTAGCAACGGAATCAAAATTCGGTTGCTATTTTAGCAACCGAAACATAATTCCGTTGCTAAATAGCAACCGAATTTGATTCGGTTGCTATGTTTCTTTCAAAGTGAAATTTAGCAACCGAATTATAATTCCGTTGCTAAATAGCAACCGAATTTGATTCGGTTGCTATGTTTCTTTCAAAGTGAAATTTAGCAACCGAATTATAATTCCGTTGCTATTTAGCAACGGAATTGAAATTCGGTTGCTATTTTAGCAACCGAAACATAATTCCGTTACTAAATAGCAACCGAATTTAATTCGGTTGCTAAATTTCACTTTGAAAGAAAAATAGCAACCGAATTATAATTTCGTTGCTATTTAGCAACGGATTTAAATTTCGGTTGCTAAATTAGCAACGGAAATTAAATTCCGTTGCTATTTTTCATCCCGCCATTTGTTGCCGCCTTAATTAGCAACGGAATAAAAATTCCGTTGCTAATTTTCGTTGCTAAATAATGGCGCCAGAAATTCCCTCCACTTTTAGCAACGGAAGCTAACCAAATATTTTTCCGTTGCTAATTTTATAAAGTTCAACCAATTTTAGCAACGGAAACTAGTTTTCGTTGCTAAATAGCAACGGAATTGTGTTTCTGTTGCTAAATTAGCAACGGAATTAATTCCGTTGCTATTTTTCCGTTGCTATTTCAGGATTTTCTTGTAGTGTTATAATCGTAGAGGTTAAATAATTGGTAATATGACATAATTATTAACCTACCCTAAAAAAAATAGGAGATCGTAAAAATTATGTATATTTGTTGGTGAATTATGTCTAGATGTTTGCCTAGCGAATATCTAGCATTAAGAATTGACTTTATTATTTATAGTATCATGATTTTCATTGATTTAATCATGTATGAATGGAGCATGAATGAGAGATGAGATAAGTAAGTACCAGGGGGCATGGCATATAGCCTTGATGGACTAGAATGTACGCTTCCATACTATGATGTTATGCCTAAATAATATTTCATGCATGCGTGACTTATATGTATATGTTTTCATAAGTACTATATTATAGCGCTCGAGTAAATATGATTTCATGAAATGCACCCAGCAAGTCCTTAAATTCCTAAGGCAAGTTTTGAAACAACGTATTAAGAAAGAAATGTACATGAAATATAAGATAATCTTATTTTATAAAACAATGAGCATAATTAATTGATGAAATTTGTATATGGCAAGTGTGAAAGACAATATATATTGTTGTTTTACGTAATTGAGTTAGCATGAAAATAATTAGACATTATATATGTGTGGTAAACATTAAATGTATGGCTACAAGGATAATAGTAATGTGAAGTATTACAGCACGAAGAAACGTGATTTAACTTGATGTTTAAGTGATGGGACTACTGTAAAGCATTGACAATGAGGTATGTCATAGATTAAAATATAAATGAATATGTATTGTTTTTAAATTGAAATAGCATGGTTATGCACATATGCCATCGGTTAGTGTATGTATATAACTATAGTGATCGGTGTTTATTTATGGAAATCATGTTGAAAAGTATGCATGACATGTCATATCAGACTGTGTATCTTTTCACAAGAGAACTTGTATAAAGCATTGTGCATATGTATATTGTGCACTAAAGAAGGTACATCCTTTACATGATATTTTAGGCTCTTTTAGGCTTTCTCTTTTTATAAATTATCTTGAATAACTATGTGATTATTTAATGCAATTATAACATGTTTAAAGGTTATGTTGAGTGATTGGCATAATTACAGGTCGTAAAGGTATAAATCTAGACCAGAAAACATGTTAGAGGCAGAGTTAAAGGATAGATTCCTCCATGATTGTAATATGTAAAGCTTTTATTTCTATGAAGTAATAATTTTAATACATTTTGTGTTTGACTCGATATGTTAACCTTGCATTGGCACGATTTAGAGTTGGCTAAATGCTTTTGGAGATTTGATTTTATTATGTGTATACATATACCGATATTGGCTGTCAAGCCATGTTATGCCTAAATGATATTTAAGGCTTTTGAAAAGAAAGTTATGTATCTGTTAGCCTGCAGTCATAGTTCAGTCGTGGATTGAATAGGCGCCTATAGGGATATTGCAGCTGCTTCTGTTGACCCCATTTGGGTCTTTGTCCTTCGTGGACTTTTGATTGTCCTCATTGGACCATTGTTTGATCCCGTGGGGATCCTCTGTTTGATATCTTCGGATATCCTCTGTTTGATATCTTCAGATATCCTCTGTTTGATATCTTCGAATATCCTCTGATCCCGTTATCCACTTTTGGAACTTTGACAGGCTAATTTCAAAATGGTGTAAAAGTATAAGTATTTTAAACTACTTGTGCATATCCTATATTTCAGTTGTATTTGGAATCTGCAAAGGTATTCATATGAAATTATTTGTAAGTTTTAACTCTTAAATGGATGCTATGTGATAAATTAATCTTTATTCAGTATTTTAAGTTATTGCCTGCTTGCTTTCTGATGTTTTTCTTGAATATAGTGCATCTCTGGATGGTTTAATTTTTGTTAATGTTTGTGCATCTCCTTATTTCTTTCCTTTTTCTACAAATGATGCTTTTCCAGCTATTTTAAGTTGCAGTGAAGTCTATTTCTGTAATATAGAAACCTTTACCATTTCTTTTTTTAGTTTATGCTCACGGTTATTGGTGTTTGGCTCATGAAAGATAGTTATTTTAGACTTTAAAATGTAAACATGTTATATATTCAATTGATCCTTATATCATCATATTATGAATTAATGTCTGGTATAAGGGGCAATATATAATGCCATGACACATAGTGTACCATGCAGAGATGGCTGTTTAATTATTGCATTTATATATGTATATGGACACTGATATGTTTTGTTTTGGAAGATTTATTATATTTGGGTTTATAAGATCTACACTACGAATTGTGCATGACAATGCCTCCAGGTATGATTATATGTCTTGCTTGACTTTGAGAAATTGACATGTGATATTTCACTCATAGGTATGATTGAAATAATTAAGATTGAATTATAAGTAAACAAAGTGAAACTAATATGTGTATTGGTAATAGCTATGCAGGTAAAGAAAAAAAAAAGAAATAGTTGTTAACAAGGTAACTGGTAAGGTTATGTGAGTTATCCAAAATTTACATACGATAAGCACAATATATATAAGAACATCATTTATTGTAACTGCTATACGTATTTGTTGTATATCTTAACGCTTAGGTTATAAGAAATTCTTCTATAGAATATTTTGTTGTTCCCTACTAAGCATTATGGCTTAGCATGGGTGTTTATCCATGTAGGTTTCAGGTTTGGATTCTTAGTGAGGATGTTTTGCTGCTGCTGATTGGTCAACCCAGGGTGGTGATATGGGAGCTTAATCATTACGGTTTTATTGAACATTGTAATTGTTGCCTTTGTAGAGATATCTTGGTTTGTAATCGATTTGTAGCATAAATATGTTATTCTTTTTTATTTTCTCGTATACCTAATTAAGCTTATTAGTTGTGATCTCGTCATGAGTATCGACTTGAGATCAATTAAGTAATAGATTATATGATATGGTTGTTATAGTGGATTCAGATAGATATTTTTGGTTCTTTGTTTACAAGGGATAGAGACCCGAATAGAGGAAACTCTGTCCGTTTTCTTGAGAAATTTTTGAAAGTTCTAAAACTAAAGTGTCTTTAGAGACATTATTTAAGTTTTGTTCTGGTTGTTAAGCAGTGTAGCACTCCGTATCCAACCCATTTCATGGAATGGGTATTGGGGTGTTACAGGCTATGCCTGGGCCTGGGTTGTCTGCAGTCTGTACTGAATGTAGTCAGATATCAAATTATGGAAGTCCAACTGGGGAGGAAGAGGAGGAGGAGGAGGTGCTACTGGTGGAGGAACTTGCTATTGTGGGACCTTCTGTTGCCCAATATTACATGAGGCCTCATTCCTATTATCCCTCGCCTCATGGCCTTGTTCAGCTAACATCATTTCACTGTAAAATAGAAAGGAGTAAGTACACATTAATTCCAGAACACCTTCTCCAAACAACAATTGGCATGTATATATAGTTAAATCAATCATTAATACCCACTTCGATCTTAAAACTGCTTAAACCATTGCTCTGGTACCACTAAATTTAACACCCTTACTGTATCAATTACTATATCGATAAGCTATAAGCCGAAAATTTTTTTCTACTAACTAATTACTTTTATCTTACAATCCTTTTTCTTTAAATTCTTAACTAACTTTCAACAATTCTAAGTCGACTTGCTGATGACCTATAATTGTCTGATTTACTATTTATTTAATAAAATTTTAACAATATAATGGCTACATAATCAACTAGCCCTCTGAAAAATCAGACAATCACAGCCTTTCAGAGGCACAGTAAATATATATACAATCCATTTATCAACTCAATCATTCACTTCCCTAATATTAACACATCCACAACCAAGATCACATACATATCATCACAAGTATATTAAATCTCAATTATTACACACTTACATGCCACCATAATAGTACAAACCCAATTCTCCTTTACATATATATACAAGTACATATCTCTATGGGTATTTATATACATATATACATGCCATTACAAATGCTCCTACTTATTGAAAGAAGTCTATTAAAGTGTACTCCTACTCCCGATCTTCAGTAGCTGCATGCAGTAATTTCTATGCGCTGAGCATTAAATATGCCCAGTGGTGACTAACAATTATAGCATCTTTTTAAAGCTTAAATTCATTAATTAAGCAAGATAACATTTAACAAATTCTACTTTAAGACAATTATACAAAAATTATTTGCCTTACTATTAGAAACACCATTTTAATCTTATTCACAATATTACCAATTCGACACTTACACTTTTAATAACTTTTCAGCTTAACCCAATAGCTTTCAATTTCTTTCAAATTTATCCTTTTTACTTTACATTTACCAAATTGCCTTTATTATGCTTATTTTTCATCTTTAAGCTATTAATTGGTGTACAATATACCAATTAACACTTGTTTTACCATTTTTATGCAAAATTGCATTTTAGTCCATGTGTGCTATAAAAATTTATTTTTGGACTGTTTAGATACTAAATTACCATTTTACCCTTTATAGTAATTTCTCAATTACTTTTACTCATTGTTTGCATTTTTTGGAAAAATTACCGTTTTGTCACTAAACTTTTTATTTTCTTTCAATTAGGTCCTTTTCCACCTTTAATTGCTACATTTCACTTTCTTTTTACATTTTTAACATACTTCTTTCAATATGCCCCTAGTACAATTCTGGCAGAAACTCTTAGATCAGATATACGAGATGTGGACCCCACTAAACCACAACAGACTAAGAAATAACCCCTAAGTGACGATTCCACATAAAGCAGATAACCGAATAGACATAAGCTATGGAGATCAATGATCCTATCATACCAAAGTAAGTCGCCATGACTTGCACCGCGGTACAGATGTTCTTATGGCCAGCCAATTATATCCTAAACTAGTTTTTACTGCCCGACTATTTCTAAGGGCACAATTACACTTTCTTTCATTCAGTTTCAATCATTTTGGGTAACTTCATTCACCTTTTTATTTTCAAAAATTTCATCAATTGACTTTTTCATCCTCTTTATACATAATGTAAATTAATTCACATTAATTTATCATCTTTTACTTATTTATGGAATTATTTCTCAATAATTCAATATTTTTACATAAACATATTCAATGTTTCATTTCAAAAATATTTTAGTAATTCATATAAATTCCATAAAAATTTATATGCACATTATTTTACAATTATTATCATTTTTCACTCATTTTATGAATTATTTCACAATAATTCATCATTTACACTTGATACATACATATGTACTCAACTTAAAAATTCTCAAATAAATTTCATAAATTCTCTAAAAATTCATGAACATCATTTAACATCTCTAGGTTCTTTTTATATCATTAATTATCAAAATTGCACAAAATATACATTAGTTTTCTTGAGGGTTAATTTCGGCCAACCTAGGATTTCTATCTTAGAAATTCTTTTAATTCAAATTAAGCACTCTAATGTCTATATTCAAGGTCTAATTGCATTAATCTAAAATTAATTTCAATTATTTGTCAATTTAACATAATTTTTCTAACTTACATAAAGGAAATTAATTAAAAATAATGGAAAATGATAGGATTTATTAGCCACTAATATTTTCTTCTTGCTTTACCTTGCCTAGACTTCTTTTTTTTTACCTTTAGCCTTGGCAAGTTACTTTCCTTCTTTTTCACCTACCACGATCGGATTTTAAAGCTTATTAAATCCTAGTTTTTTGATCTCAAATTCACAAATTAACCACATATTTGAGTTCTAAACACCCTAAACTAGGAAGAAATACTTAAAAATCAAATTTAGCTTATCAATTTCTCAAAACTCACTCAATACCTAAGTTTTCCAACCTTGATTTCCCTTGATTCCTTTGCTCAAATCAAAGAATGGAGGACCAATTACAAGTTTAGAGGGATGTAATTAAGTTTCTTGTGTTGGATCAAAGTAAAAATTTTAAGTGAAATAGAAGAAATTAGGGAGAGAGAGAGAGAGACTAGGGTAATTCGGCCACAAGGAGAGAGGAGAAGAGCTGGAAAAAAATTTGGTAGTTTCTCAGATTTTTCAGCTTATATACCCATTTTTAATCCATTAAGGGCTCTAATTTATTTCTCTCACTTTCTAACTTTAAATCACTTTAATTTTAATTTCATCACTCTTATCACATCAAAAATAGGTTGTACACAAATTTTTGGCTCAATCGGAGTTCGTTAGCACTCCGATTCAATCCAATCGATCCAATTCGAAACTGCTGGTATCACAAAAAAATTTAATTTTTATCACCAAAATATTCTACATAAAATTCAAGAAAGATATGCAAATTTGGCAAATTTTGGAGTTCGTTTGCTATTTTTAAAAATTCATGCAAATTTAAGTTAGTTTTCTTATAATGAAAATTGACTTGCTATTTTTTTCGTATTTTTGACTTTTAGAAGCCTATCTGACCTTAATTTTACTTCAAATTTCAATCTCGAACTCATTATGACTAATATTTTTCGATGGTCAAATTAAATATTTTTCACTTTCGGGTGTACTTTTTAGCCCGAGAAATACTATTCACTATCAAAAGATCCGATATTGAGGCCATTATAAGAGGGGTGCACTTGAGTGCTTGGGACGTGATAATTGATTGTCAGAGTAGGCAAACGGCGAAGTGACAAGGAGTAGGTGAAGGGATGGGCTCTACCTTGTGTCAATGGACTGATTGAGACATGATGTTCTATCAGTCCGATCGGACATCAAGAGGCCTCTTCCTTGGCTTGCTACTCACGTTTGGTGCACTTTTCCTTGTGGGCTTTAGGCCCTGTCAGGTGTAATGGGCAGACTTATTGGGCCTTTAAGTGTGACATTTCCATATTTATCACTTCCCAAGCTCAAATTCACTTCCAATCATTTCATAATTTTTAAAATAATAAATTAAGCCTCTCAGCAAATTTATAATCCAATCGGAATCCATTTTTTATCCGGTTCACTACAGCTGGTCCGATTAGACCATTTCGTTGTTATCGTAAAACTTATTTTTTTATACCAAAATATTCTGCATACAATTTCATATAGATCTGAAAATTTTAGCAATTTTTAAAAGTCATTTGTTATGTTTAAATTTTCAATCAAACCTTGGTCAACCTTTTCTCAATTTCTTGACCATTTTTTTGAGCCAGTGTTCCAGTTGTCAAAATATTTCAAAATTGTACCCCACGTGCACTAACAGGTTTAGTAACATGTGATTAAAATTTTAACCCATTTCAATATCATTTCGATATACTTCTGGCTTCGATAGCATAGTCAGCCAGTCCGAAACCCGAAATTTTGAAACTGTTAGAAATTTTTTTTCAGTTCCAAGAGTTTATTTAGGTTATTTCTAACAGGTATATGAGATCGAAATAATTTTTGGAGGTTTGTAGAATATTTTTGAGTTTAGTCAAACTTTAAGTCAATCCTTTTTACAATACCAAGTGAAAAGTTCTCTATCCATTTTAAGGGTCCATCTAAGCCCAATTTCTTCTCAAATTATACAACCGGACTCCGTTTAACACCTGCTTTCATAATCCAGTATCGGCCTAAACTTCCCATCAGGTTACCTTTCCTTAGTTTCCTTGGCTTGAGCATGTTTAACCTTTATACTTTTTTGAATTTCTCTGTTCTTTTCAACTCTATTTATTCTAAAACTACCCAGGGGTTACCTTTCGCGCTCTAAAACATGCCAAGCATGTTAGATTAAAATTTTGGGGGTGTTACACTCCAAATCTAGTGAAAATATTTCTCTTGGTGAATTCAAGCATAATTTTGGCATCACATGTTCTAATAGCTATTACTTCTATCCATTTACTTACATAG
This sequence comes from Excoecaria agallocha, assembly GCA_037975025.1. NCBI lineage: Eukaryota > Viridiplantae > Streptophyta > Magnoliopsida > Malpighiales > Euphorbiaceae > Excoecaria > Excoecaria agallocha. The sequence continues at coordinate 47,708,064 of CM075808.1, read as the reverse complement.
TCCACAACTACTAAAATATATTCAAATCTAAATGAATTTGGGATAGACCCCCTAAAATAAATACCCCAAATATCAAAAATTTTTACTTGTAGTACATTATTCATAGGCATTTCATCCATCTTAGAGTTATTACCTACTCGTTGACATCTATCACATAATTCAATATAAAATTTAACATCCACAAAGAGAGTAAGCCAAAAGAAAATTGATTGAAATTTTTTTTGTACCATACGGTTAGATCTATAATAACCTCTAACTTTTCATCCATGGCATTGTCTCATTATATCTTTTTACTCTTCCTCCGAAATACATCTTCTAAATATTTGATTCAGACAGATTTTTATTAGATACGGATCATCCCAAATATATCTTATTGCATTCGCTTGAAGATTTTTCTTTTGTTTCCAAGTAAAATCCTTGAAAGGTAACCTCTTACAAGAAAATTAGCAATATTAGCATATTAAGGAGGTAAATTTTTGCAAGCATAAATAGCACAACTATGTTCATCAGAAAATAAGTCAGAAACTTCTTTCTTTTTCATATTAGTATGATCCAATATAGATAAATGGTCAGGTACAAAATTTTCAGCTCCCTTTTTATCTTTGATCTCTACATCAAATTCTTGTAATAGTAAAATCCATCGAATAAGTCTCGGTTTGAAATCTTTTATAGCAAAAAGATGTCTCAATGCTGCATTATCCGATCACACCGTGACTTTAAAATCAATAAGATAAGGTCTAAATTTTTGAAAGAAAATACAATTGCTAATAACTCTTTCTCTGTGACTGTGTAATTCACTTGAGCATCGGTGAGTGTATGACTTGCAAAGTAGATAGTCTAAAAAGTTTTCTCCCTTCACTAGCCTAAAATCACTCCCACTGCATAATCACTAACATCACACAAAATTTCAAATAGCAAACTCCAATCCGGTGATGTTATGACTAGTGTCGTGATTAGCTTTATTTCAACAATTTAAATGCCTGCAAACACTTATCATCAAAATTAAATGCAACATCTTTTATCAAAAAATTAGATAGTAGTTTAGTTATTTTAGAAAAATCCTTAATAAATCGATGATAAAAATCGGTTTGACCAAAAAAACTCCTAATACCTGGGGATTTATTAGGTTAAATAAAGTTAAATTTTGACTTATAAGCTATAACTCTATCATAATAATTAACATATGGGTATTGATTTTTTCTTATTTTCTAATAAAATTTTTATTTCTATTGATCATATATGTAATATTTTCTACAATAATATAATAATTTGAAAAAGGAGGTAAGTTTAAATTGTTTATTTTTACAACTATTAATCCATTCTGATGAATTAAGTGAAAAAAACTTTTAAAATGTTTAATGTGTTGATTTATAGAATTTGAAAAAATTAATACATCGTCTATGTAAACTATTGAGAATTCATGTATTATTCTTAAAATATCATTCATAATATTTTGAAATTCTGAAGGAGCATTTTTTAAACTAAATTATAAGATGTAAAATCTTTCTTCTCTTTTGAACTAATTATTTCTCTTAATCTAAGTAAATAATTCTTTTTTGTTTTTGGGTTATCTATTTTATCAATAATGTCTAATAAAATTTTTTTTTCATCACTTATCATATTAATATTATTACATTGACAAGGTCCTGAGCAACTACAAAATTCAGAATCACAATTACTATCTTCACTATTAGTTTCAGATTTTTCACTTATTATATTTAAATCATCTTCTGAATAATCACTAAGTTCTTTATCACTACCTGAATCTTCATTGATTATAATTTTAGCTATTTTCCTTTTTAATTCTTCTGAGATATCCAAATTATTTATACGTCTCTTTATTCTACAGTCTCTTGAATAATGTCCTTGCCTACCACATTTATAACAAATTATTATATCTTTTTTATTAGTCTTAGGTTTAAACTTCCTATATTTTGGTTTTTTCTTAATGGCTTTTTCCTGATTATAATTTCTTTTTGGTTTATATCTTTTTCTCTTAAATATGTATTTTCTTTTAGGTTTTATTTTCCTTTTAGTTGCTGATGGTGCTCTAATATGTTGATAACCATACTGCTCACAAAACGATCCTTGTATATATGTGTGTATAGACACACACACACACACACACACACATACATACATACATATATATATATATATTAAAAAAATTAATTAAATCGATCGATTAACCGAAATCAATGGTTTTTTCAAACCGTAGATCGAAATCAAATTGAAAACCAAAAATACCTATTTTTAATTCGATTAATCTTAAAAATCAATTCGATTTCGAATTAGTTTTTCAATTAACCTTTTTTTAATTTTTTTTGCTCAGCCTTACTTTTTTGGATAATATATTCATGGTATATAGATGGAGACAATGTGAAAGTAAAAAGGTATAATTGAAAGATTCTCATTAGGATGCATTTGCAATTTGAATAAAATAAATTTCAATATTAAAGAAATTTTATATCAAAGTCAAACTATACAATTGTTTAGTTTGTTATCTAATTATATATTTTATTTATCTCTTATGTCAGTTAAATAAATCTCTGTCTAATTGCTTGTGTCCAATGCATTTTCCAACAAAAAAAAGAAATGAAAAAGTATGGAAATGAAATTACTCTAATAATATAACTATTCATTCAATTATTTTTATTTCATGCATGTGATTGAGTTATTTATAAATATTCAATTATTTTTCTTTGACATATTATTATTGAATTAAATTGATTTGGACCTAATCTATATACATATATAGTACAATAGAACCTTAATTGTTATAATATAAAAAACTTAAATTTGAAGTTTGAATGGACAAAAAAAGATTATAAATGCATCAATCATTGTACATAAATCTCATATGTAAGAACATTTTTGCCAGACGTAATTAAATTGTTAATTTCATTACTTATAGAACATATTAATTATCTTAAAATTCAGTTTTTACTTCAATTTTTATTATCTACCTTATCACGTTATTTTTGTGCATTAAAAGAGAAACAATATTAATTTAGATATTAACCCATTTTTAAAATTTAAAACTCAAAATAACAACTAATTTGTCAAGTATTTTCAATAAATTTTCTTAATACTAATAAAATTTTATTTTCATACATCACTCTTCTACCATTTTACAAATTATTCAAACTAAAAAACATCCCAAATTTATTGAACTCTCTAATTATAATTTTAAATTAGTAAATTAGCTAAACCACTACCACTTCTTCTAAAAGCAATTTCAAAATCGAATATGATAAGAATTTGATAAATCTGACCTTTTATAACAAGCTGGCACACGTAGCCAACTATAGAAGCAACATAAGAGCTATATGCTCCACCAGAAAGGGAAAGTAAAAATCCAAAACTATCATGACAATAGCTCAAAGCTCCTACTTCCTACTTTCAATTAAAATATAAAGCATATGTAACAGTGAAAAAACATACAACTTAAGCAAGTCAAATTCAAACAAACAAACAACTCAAATTCAAACTAAAACAACTAAAAAAACAAATGTCAAATTCTAACCATCTAAAAAAACAGAGAGAAAGATAAAACATAGTAAACTCAAATTACTGCATATATTCAAAAATATCAGTAGGATCTTGACAAAAAAAAAGCAATATTATATATATATATACACAATGTACGTAATATCTTAAAGATTCTACATGAAAATTGAATAAAATTATTTTCAATATTCAATAAATTTTATATCAAATTCAAATAGCCTAAAATTCGAAAGAGAAAAATAAATAAAAAGCAACACACCCTCTCCCTTTCTCACGTAACATTTCACTACACAAAACAACACACCCTCTCATCTGTTTTAAAGAAAGAAAGCAGTACATAAGGGAAAAATTATCTCCAACAATTTTCATCGATATAAGGAAAGGAAGGTCGAAAGGCCTGATCCGATCGGATTAAAGAAAGGAATAAGAACTCAAACTAGTACACCCTTTACAAAGGCCTTAAAAGGAGGAAATTGAATTGGAGAAAATAAAAATGCCAAGTCTAAAGAATAATGAAATAATATACCCCAAGTCTAAAGAAAAATGAAATGTCTTTCCTTTAAATATTACAGGGGCATTGCCATAATAAAGGCATGAAGATATTGTAAGGTGACCCTCATTCCTATATCGACTTCAAGAGAGGGAGGAAGCATTAAAGGAGAAAAGATGCAAAGGGTCCCATTGATGAAGAGACACCTACGTATCAACGAGCTCCTAAACGAAGCATTTGATCCTAATCGAAATGGCTAGTGAGGCCATCATATGGATGAAGACAACTAGAGCATGGGTCATCACCTTAGACAAATATAACGTAAAAAAGGCCCTAAAAGTTAAGACGAAGAAGGCTATAATAACGTTTCTCTCTTAGAAAGAAGCTTATCATTATATCAATCGAAAGATTGATGAAAATGTGTAGTTATCCCAACTAAAAGATTAATGAAAATGAATAGTTATCTCGATCAAAAGATCGATGAAAATGTGTAGTTATCCCGATCGAAAAATCGATAAAAATGTGTAGTTATCTAGATCGAAAGATCAAAGAAAATGTGCAGTTATTCCAATTGGAAGATCAATGAAAAATATGTAACTATCCCAATCGAAAGATCGATAAAGCTTATCATTATCCTAATCGAAAGATCGATGGAGTTTACTGGATTGATGAAGCTTATTGTTATCAAAATATTGATGAAAATTTTTATACAAAGATTGATAAGAAATTTGTTGTGAGGTCGAATATCTCGATTATTTTACTGGCTGAAACTTTTCTTAATGTGCTCATTAGTACCAGATGTTGATAAGAACTTCACCAAAAGGGAAAAAATGTACCCAACATTCCTATTCTTTCACCAGTCAAGCTAAAAGGTACTTAGGGAAAGGCCACGCAAAGTAAAAATTGAGTCATGGCAAAATATTTCAGAATAAATCTATAAGCATGAGATAATATTAATCACAAGTAAAGTACAATACAAATATTTACAAGCCATAAACGAAGATAAAGTTCGATTTAAAAAGCAAAAATCATTACAAAGCAACAAAGGCATACTGAGTACATGGACTTTAAAAAAAATGAGGAAAAGAAAGAAAGATGAAGCAACTACTCCTAAAATGTCCCCTCCGTTAGCTCAACATGAGGAAAATGGAGAAGAAAACATGCTCTTACCTCAAGACCACCTTTCATCAACTAAGAAGTTGTAAATATCTCCCACTTGTAACATGTCAGAACCTGAAAAATGGAAGAGAATTAGCCCCAACTTGAAAAAATGAGGACGAAAAAAGAAGCATAAGGTAAAGCCTGTATCACCTATTGCAGTAGGTGATATAAGGCTGGGAAAAACCCCAGTAATTCATTTCTTTTCCTAAAATATAGGAGTTTTAAAAATAAAGCGATGATCTGAATGACCCTTGTCAGATAAATAGTCAAGAAACGGTCGGCAATACCTTCAGGTAATTTTAACTTTGTAAACAGATAAAATTAACTTATAAAAATCGTAAAACTCAACAAGAAAAGCAAAGGATCGAAAACACCAATAAGCCTAAGCTAGAAAAAGGCCATAAAACTTCAAGTGGCAGAAGCATCAGACAAATAGCCTTATTATAATTGATGATCATCCCGATCGATGCATTTATTCCGGTCCCTTAAGACTAATGATTCTTATTTCGATTGAAGAATATCCCAATTGATATATTTATACCAGTATCTTAAGATCGATGATTCTTATTCCGATCGATAGACATCTCGATTGATGTATTTATTCCAATCTCTTAAGAATGATGATTCTTATTCCAATCGATGAACATTCCAATCAATATATTTATCCCATTCTCCATAAGACTTATATTTTTATTCCGATTGACGAACATCCTGATCGATGTATTTATCCCAGTCTTCTGAAGACTGATGTTTTTATTTCGATCGATGCATTTATTCCAATCTCCTGAAGACTGATGGTTGTATTTTCAATCGAATTGATATCCCGATCAAAGTAACTTTTCTTGATCGATGTAACATTCCGATTGAAGTAATTAAAATTTCAATCTTTCGATTGATGACTCACTTGATTAATGATTAATGCAAAGGAACTAACAAAGGCGACCAAACTGCCAAATGCTTTCCAAAAAATATCAGAGCCTAAATCTTCGGCCTAAAGAACGATCGAACTGGTTAATGGGAGACAAATGATAATACCCTAAAAATCAAATCTATAAGGCCCATTAGCTAACAGGCCCAATAATTGAAGCCCAACAAATGACTCCTTTGGGCAGTCGACACAAGAGACGAGGCCAATTGGACATATGAGATTTCTCTGATGCGATAAGGTCATCTGACATACGCCACCGTCAAAATTACCATTACTTATGCCATAGGCCATACATGCTTCAAAGTAGGATAACTATTCAAAAACATTATTCAACCCTTTTTGGTACTATAAATAGCAGGTTCATTTCTATAAAACCTAAACTTCATTTCTTTGAAGATATATGCATATTTTCTAAATGCTTTTTTCTAATTGCTAGCTTAAACATTAGAGTGCTAACCCACGGTTTGACTTGGAAAAACCTCTTACAGGTACTTAGCAGTCGATCAGATCATGCAATCATTGATTCGTTCCAAGATTTTGACAAATAAGACTTTATCAGTTAGTGCACTCGTTGCATATTATACTAGGAAATTAGCAGCTAACAAGGAGATTTGCACCTTTAATTAATTAAAGATGGGCTAAATTTAATTAATTAATTTTTCATCCATCGACGCTTCTTACTCATTAGCATGCTGTTAGTTTTATTTATTTATTTATTTATTTTGAATGCCGTTCTTAGCTCTTACCACAACCCATATCATTAACAAAATTCTCTCTATTTTGTTTTGATTTGACATGCCTTGGGCTCAAGATAATTTGCTTCAACTAGTTCCATTACCGTTGATAATATAGTAATCTTATTTAATCTAACCATTTCCCTTTGAAAGCTTTTAATTCGATACATGATTTTTAAGTTTCTCTTCTCATGAGTGTTAGGTTGCACAACTGGCTGCTTTAGAAGCAGGAAAGTGAATTTTGGAAAAAATAAAGAAACTAAAAAAGAAATTGGAACATTGGTAAAAGAAATGACAAGAAATTAAAAGAAAAATAATTAAACGGGAACATGGATGAAAATTTTAATTTCTTATACACATATTAGGATAGGATTGGAATTCTGAAAAATTCATTAAAAAGGAAAACAACATCCCTTATTTTTCTGGTAAGCACTTCAAAAATAAATTAAGATAGAGTGAAAAGTCCTTTTGAAAATTTTGCCCAACACGTTTTAAAATAGCTCAAATTAGAAGTCCCTTTTAATTTCCTAAAAGGCTACCCAAACAACCCCTACAGGAAAAAGGAATTATTGTTGTATTATATTTGCATTTATTTTAAGTTTGATTGGTATAATTTACTTTCGGATGAATGTATTTATATGGGGTGAAAACTTTTTTTAAACTAAATTAACCTTCATTATTTAAATTATTAACAAAAAAAACGTTTTGTTATAATTAGGAAAGTAAAATTAATCCTTCCCGCCCCAGCCATATGGTTTGTCCACCAATGAGTTCGCAACAAAATTACAATTCCTAATCAATTTGGATGTGATTTTTTATGCATTTTTTACTAAAAATTAAATATTATGATCAATTTACCGAATTTTAATAAAAAAATGTTTTACATTTTTACATTTATTTTGATCTTTATTGATATACAAATTAGGGATGAGTAAAAACCGAACAAAATCGAAAAACCGAACTGAATCGACCGATTTTTTAATTTGATTCGGTTTTTCGGTTTCTAATTTTAAGAAACTTCGTTTTTTCGGTTTGATTCAGTTTTTGAAGGAGAAAACCGCGTAGAAACCGAACCGAACCAAAATTTATATAATTATATAATTTTTTTGATTTTTTTATTAAATAATTATTTTATACATATAAATTATTTTATTTTTAATTGTAAATTATATGAGTACATTTATCAATTATTAATATCTATTTTTAGGTGATAATTTAGAATTTTGACGATTAAATTGAAAATTGATTAAATAAAATAATTTATTTAATGGTTTTATTGTATTATTTATTATATATTTTGGGATTATTTCTTTAATTTGAACTTTTATTTGTACAATTTATATGTTATTACTTTAATATATTATAATTTATAATTTTTTATAATTTTTAGATTCAATATTTTTTATTTTTTTAAAAAGTAATTTTAAATTTCGTTTTTCGATTAACCGAACCAAACACATTTTTCTTAAGAAAATAAAATAACTTTCATTAATTGCCCAAAATTTCGGTTCGATTTAAATTTGATTATTTTTAAAATTTTGATTCGATTTGGTTTATAAGAATAAGAGAGCTTCAGTTTTCGGTTATTAAACCGAACCGACCATTGCTCTCCCCTAATGCAGATACAAGCATATATAACTAAAATCAAAATAACCTTTTATCATGTTGTTATTAGACTCACATCAATAACCTTATTATATTAATTATTATTTACAAAATATAATTATAAAATCAATGCCAAGTTTGTTTCATGGTGAAAGACTCAAAATTTGCAACTTTTTCTTTTCATTACTATATGCAAAATACAATTATAAAATTAATGTCAAATTCGTTTCTTCTCGATGAAAAAAATTTTAATTTGCAACTCCATAATTTGCAAATTGATGTTATTTACGATTATTTGTACCAAATTTAATCGTACAGATTTATTTTTATATTTTATATTATTTTTACGCGACAAAGCAAGAAAATTTATTTTGAAAGGTAATTTATTATCTGAGTAAAATTATGCTTGGATCTTCCTTTGTATCATCATGCTTTTAATTTTTTTTTTATCTATGCTTATGTGCAATATTTAGAATGGATTATAATGATTTTCTATTTGACAATTCAAACACTTTAGTTACGTTTGTAGTTCTTATAAAACTTTTTTATAAGAATTTATGGTTTAATTTATGTGTGTAAACCTTTAGAAATTTTATGTATTAAATTTTACTAATATTTATTTGGAACGTTACGGACTTCAATTTCTACATTTCTGTTCAGTCCAACCGTGAATTGTACTATTCGACCCGACCCGAAACCTGCCCTGAACAAAACCACCGTGGAGTCGAAGTAATCACCCTCTGAGACACATTAGTTTCTTCGCGGCTTCGCCTGAAATCAGATGGCCACCGTCCTCCTCTTTTTCCACTCCCGGAAACCCTCATGCTGATCATATTCCCCTATTATCGCTCATGAAATATTCACTATATTAAATCATATCTTTCGTTTTCCTTACCCACAATTTGTTATTTTCTAGGGTTTGCATTTTTTTTTAATTTTTTATTTCTTAATTCCTAAACAAAATGCCTCTTCCTCCGATGGACTGTATATACGTCACCGAAGAGTATATCCGTGAATGGAAAAATGGAAACTCTAGTTTTCAAGTCCCTGATCCCGTGCCTATGCTTCGCTTCCTTTACGAGCTCTGCTCGACCATGGTATATTGCTTTTGAATAACGTATCTCCGTGTTTATGTTCGTGCTTACAATTGTTATTGAGGTGTTTTTTTTTTATGTGGAAATGGTTAGGTTCGGGGAGAATTGCCGTTTCAAAAGTGCAAAGCGGTGTTAGATTCTGTTCAATTTTCGGATACAGTTTCTGCTGAAGAGTTGGGCTCAACTTTTGCCGATATTGTTACCCAAATGGCTCAGGATGTGAGCTTTTCCCTTCTGAATTTTTAATTTGATGTGTTGATTATTGTTCAAGGGTTTTGTATTGTGTTGATTACTGTTCAAGAGTTTTGTATAAGGTTTATAGACGGCTACTTTATTTACATAACAGTATTACACTATCCCTGAAGTTAATATGCTGGAATTTTGTGTTTGAACTGATTTTTCAGCTCACTATGCCAGGAGAATACCGTTCTCGCCTCATAAAACTGGTTAGTATTCACAATTCAGTTAAAACCTTGATTTTCAGGACTGGATGAATATGTGCCATATACTGGTTTAGTTATCTCATTCAGACATTTGTAAAAATTTACAGAATCTATATAATAAAGGATTAGCATATCAGTTATTACTTTAGTATCTGTTGTTCTTCTAGCATATGGGTTTGTTGTGGGTCTTTGTTATTTGGTATTTTTATTTGTTAATCAGTTGGTTTTCGGACTTCCGTTGAATGCCATTTTATCTTTTAGCTGAGATAGTGATGGGATTAAGTTCCTCTATCTGCTTTACTTTATAAGCATTTTTTGGTCCTTTTTTTTTTTTTAATTGTGGGCTGCATTGGCTGTTGCTTCATGCCTGAAGGTGCTACTATTCTGCATACATGTCTTCTAAATTGATTATATAGGTTATATTCTGTAAAGTTCTTTAGAGGAGAAACCTAGCCACTGCTCAATTGCATATTTTAATCAGTGGATGGCATAGGGACATCTTTTGTTCATATTTTTATAGTTTTTCTGGTATTTCATTGTTCAGATGGCATGAATCCTTCATACAAATGTGTTTTATTATGCTCGATATAAATGTTGGCATTGTTTTATGTATATGGTAATTTGTATTATGTTTGGTTTTTGATGTTGTTTCTGGATATTCTGCTTATTCTTTAAATTGACCTTTTGCTTCTTTACAGGCAAAGTGGCTAGTGGAATCGACATTGGTCCCATTAAGGCTTTTCCAAGAGCGTTGTGAGGTGAGTTCTTGTTTGTATGAGAGGATTTAGCTGTTGGTATTGTGGTTATACTTGTTTTCTCTCTTGATCATGATTGTTGTTCCACCTTCATGTTGTATGAAATAGACGAAAGAATGGTTACACTAAACCTTTTTCACTTCCAGGAGGAATTTTTGTGGGAGGCTGAAATGATAAAGATAAAAGCTCAGGATTTGAAGGGCAAAGAGGTACTTTGATTTCACATTTTTTACTAGCCTTTGATTTGAGTGTCATTCTAACCTGGATTTATTGTTATTTTCATGAGTGGGCAAACTCCTTGATATTCTGGTCTTTATTGAATTTGTTTCCTTTATTTCTGAAATTCCTTTAGCATTCGCATTTGGTTTACAGGATGTGGACCGTTTCTGAGTTGAATTTGCCTCCTTTATGTCTGAAATCTTGTAACTCTTACAAGGACAGTAATATGTTGAATTTTAATGAGTCGCTCTTGTTGCTTCATGTGCAGCATTGTTGTTTTTGTAATGCGTCTTTCTTTGGTTAACTATTCATTCCCTCTTGTATCTCATGGTTGCGAAGTAAGAAAAATTCTTAGTATCAACATTTTATCTTCATGTTATGCTGACCAGCATAATCCTTCACAGGCACATAAACGCCAAAGAAAAGATTTGAACGTCCTTTTCTATTCTGAAATTAAAGTAGTTCATGTGTATGCTGATATGGCAAGTAAAACCATTTATTATTTTAGACCACTCTGCACTGCGGTCATTTGAAGAGCGCAAAAGCACTTGCTTACAAATTTTTTACATGTTGGCAATCAAATACGAAGATAAAAGTCCAAACTCTCAAGCAGAAATTCCTAATGTCTAGACTCCAAATGTAATCACACTTTTTGACTAAGCCAGCCAGGTTCGAGTCACTTGTATTCGAGTTGGATACAGTGGCATATAAAGCCTGGGCAGCAATCAGATCTTAATTGCCTATTTTTCAGCTTGGTGATACATACAGTGATTCTACATGGTTGTGCCATCAATTGAAGTATAGTTGCGTCTATACAGCTATGATATTCTTTTGATGTTGGTTTCAGGTCAGAGTAAACACTCGTCTTCTGTATCAGCAAACAAAATTTAACCTTCTCCGAGAAGAAAGCGAGGGCTATGCCAAACTGGTACACAACTGATTTATTCTTCGATTTCAAATTTTTCTGTTTAATTTGCAGTGATATTTTCTATCAGTATATATTAATGCCAATTTTTTATTTTGAAATGAAATATTTAGATGGATTTTTTGTTGGAGGTAGTTAATAATTCTTTTTCCCCGTATGAAACATTGGGAACTTTTTGAGGCATAATTAGTCATAAGTTAATTGTAAAATATCAAATAGAAGTATTGTGAACTAGTGGATGCTGCTAAGTTCCTATCAGCTTATGAAATGATTTCATTTGTTTTTTCCCCCAATCCTATGTGGTGCGCTTCTTCTAATTTATCTGTACGGATAATTTGCTTCCATTCCTTTTGGTGTGGGACTTTGTCTCTCTCTTTACCCCCCTGCTCTCTTCTTTCTCTGTTACTTAGTATTTCTTCTAATTATTAAACTTTATGTATAATTTGAAATTGGTTTTACTGTATTTTGTATGAGAAGTGCTGTGGTGTATATTCCTTTTTCAGGAAATTTGTAATTTTTCTTATCCCTCTTCGTTAAACTGAAGTATCATGCTGCTACATGTCAAATCTCACTGTTTTTCGCTTTTACTTACTGAGTGTCATTTGCATTAAGTTTTATATCTAGTTTTTGTTGTGATCAGCATGTTAATTGGCAGTTTTTTTTTCTCCAGTTTTTCCATAAACAGCAATTTAATATGAAATTTAATTTTCTGCAGGTTACCCTGTTGTGTCAAGGCTATGAAGACACCAAAGAAAGTGCCTCAGCAGCAACCATAGGCATCATTAAGGTTTTGTGTTGATCCCATTTTTATGCTGCCTGTCTGCTATCTTATTTTTGTCACTTTATTCTCTGATTTGTGCTATCTCTGCAGTCCTTAATTGGGCATTTTGATCTGGATCCAAATCGTGTTTTTGATATTGTGAGTTGTCTCCTCTTGTTATTCTTTTATAATGTTCTCTATTATATCTTTTTAAGAATTTGTTGATCCAATCTTAACTATTCGTTGCCTTGTTTCTAACCATCAGGTCTTGGACTGTTTTGAACTTCAGCCTGACAACAAAATCTTTTTGGAATTGATCCCTATCTTTCCCAAGGTATTCGATATCTTAGTTAAGGAGGGTGGCATCTATGTTTGGTTTATATTGAAGTTATGACAGCCCTTTTGCTTATACTTTTATTGTGTCTGCAGTCTCATGCTTCACAAATTCTTGGTTTTAAGTTCCAATATTATCAGCGTATGGAAGTAAATAGTCTAGTACCTTTTGGACTATATAAGCTTACTGCGTTGTTAGTGAAGGAAGAGTTCATTGATCTCGACAGCATGTGAGTAGCCTTCTCAAGCTTTATGTCTTTAGAGCAGAGTGATAATTTTGCCTAGTTGAATGTATACTTCACTGGAATTTTAATTAGAATTCAACTTCTTTAGGGTTGCCGCATTTTGTTTTTGTTCTGCAAATTTAACTTTTGCAGCGCAAACTTTTATTAACTTCCCATTAATTTTGTTGGTGCAAATTTTTAATCTGAATTTAATGTGCTTTTATAGTTGCTTCCTGTTTTGGACAAAGTTTGAAAAACTGCAGCTATGATATGCATGAATAAATGAATACAGTATGTGCATAGTAATTTAGCATATGAATTTGCCTTGTATCTTTTGGCACGACTTGCTCTGATCAAAATTTCATACTTGTGGCAGATATGCTCATTTACTTCCTAGAGATGATGAGGCCTTTGAACATTACAATTCATTCTGTGCTAAGAGATTGGATGAGGTATAATTCTTTTAACCATGGACTTGCTATATATATATATATGTCTCTAATAGAGGATAATAATCATCTTTATGTGAATCTATAATCTAATCAAAATGTAAGATTTCTTACAAATTTTGAAGATCAATCAAAGCAGACCTATCCATGTAGATAATTAAATTGTATTGCAGCATATTGACATATTTTGGCAGTAAATGTGTTATCATTTAGCAACTTGAAGATGCTTGCTCTTAAAGTAAGAAATGTGGTTTCTTGACATAGTGGGTAACAAAAAAGTGATTAGCAGCAGGGGGTAAAATATAGAGGAACATTATTCAGCAGAGATGAACAGGGGCAATTGTTAAGTGATATAGAGGGAAGATGGTTATGTTTAGAGAAAAAGTATCTTTTATAGTTGAATTTACACTGTTGGCTCAAGGTTTAAGAGAGGATGGAGAAATTGGGTTTTGGGAGAGGAAAATAAGATGCATGAATTATTCTGCATTGCTCAGTTATGTGAAGCGGCTTATTTGTCATTTATATTATCTTTATTTTTTTTTATTTCTTATTCAGATTGCTTGAGAGAAGGTTATGGTGCTCCTTTTACTGTAACTTTGAGAAAAGCGTGTTTTTGAGTTTTGAATCTATTGGTACTGGAGCTGATTCACATATGGGTTTTACCTGATAAGAAAGAATTGGTGGTTTGACTGATTTGTTCTATTCTGCCTCAATTAATACTTATATGTATTGCCAATCCTATAGATTTGAACAGTGATTAGTATGATTGGAGTTCAGACCATATAATTCTAAAGCAGTAGCTTCAATATCTTTGAATCTGAGTTTTAGTTACAAGTTTTCTGCTCACTCGTTATCTACATGTTTTATAAGTTAGTATTCTTTTGGTCTTTGGAGAGTTGTTACCTGATAAGAAAGAATTGGTGGTTTGAAATACGTATAAGTGTATTGCCAATCCTATAGATTTGAACAAGGATTCAGGTAACATGATTGGAGTTTAGACCATATACTTCTAACAGCAATAGCTGCAATATCTTTGAATCTGAGTTTTAGTTACAAGTTTTCTGCTCACTCTTTATCTACATGTTTTATAAGCTACTATTCTTTTGGTTTTTGGAGAGTTATCGCCCCTACTTTGGCAGATTTTACTCACAGATATTGGTTGTATGGTGTTCGTGTAAAATTCTGCAGGCAAACAAAATTGGAAAAATAAATCTGGCTGCTACCGGAAAGGATCTCATGGATGATGAAAAGCAAGGAGATGTTACAATTGATCTTTTTACTGCTTTGGACATGGAAAGTGAGTCTGTTGTAGAAAGGTCTTCAGAACTTGAAACTAGTCAAACTTTGGGGTTGCTTAGTGGTTTTCTTTCAGTGGATGACTGGTAGGTTTTAATACTAATTTTATTTTTTAGGAATGGCAATGGAAGTTCATTTGTTTTGCTATGCCTACTACTGTTATGCATTTGATTTCTGTTTGCTTCTCCACACTCAATAGAATATTTACTTTGGGCAAACTTTAGTTTGGAATGCCATTGAATTAGCAAAATTTGAGTTATTAGCAACCAAGATTCTGATTATGCGTTTATTAGTCTCCTCTGTTCCAACTTGGTCTTGAGTTTTAGTGGTTCTGTAAAATGCTGCAGATAGAAAGTTAAAATTTTTCCTAAATGCATCACCTCTATTCAATTCTTCCTCTTTGTAATTCTCTTCTTTGCTGCTGCTGCACTAATGCTTGTCAATTTGTCTTATGACTCTGTAAAGCTGTATATTTTCAGTCAGTTGATATTTGAAAATTATCAGAGGGCATTGGGCTGTTTTGAATGGCTTTGAAAATTTATGTTTTGTTAATGGATAATCACTAGTAAAAAAATGTGAAATTAATTGAATTTTTGCATGCGTAATTGCCACGTGAGCTTGTTTGAAGTCATATATATATTTTTTTCAGTTTATCCAGTGCCAAATTTTGCTGTGGTACGTATTGTAGGTCTATACTCGAGTGATATATGTAATGAATGTTCTGTGTATCATGCGTAGCTGTAGAGTCTTTCCCTTTACAATCATGGTATTGTACAAGTAGTTTGATTCCTGTTAAGCTTTTTATTGCATAAACATGGTAGTTTCTTTGTTGTGCTATAATTATGGTGCAGTTTCTTCATTTGGTTTCATGTTCTATATTATATTTCCTTGCTCAGGTATCATGCTTACATACTATTTGATCGCCTGTCTCCACTAAATCCAGTTTCTCATGTTCAAATATGCGATGGATTGTTTAGGTAATTGAATTTTCCTCAATTATCAATCTCTCTTTCATTGTATACCTGTGCTCAAAGTGAAATTTATGCCAAAGCACTCGAGTAACTCGGTGCTTTTTTGTTAGATAAGCAAATTTAATGCATGGAAACGAACCTTACATCAGTGCTCTATTAAAATTTTTATTTGATTATGCTGCATAATACCCAATTAATTGCATGGTAACTGTACATCAGTATCCAATTAATTGATTATGCTGTACATGTGTAAATATGTAATGGATTGTCTGGGTAATTGAATTTTCCCCAGTTATCAATCTGCCTCTTTCTTGTATACCTGTGCTCAAAATGAAATTTATGCCAAAGCACTTGAGTCCTATCTCGATGCTTATTTGTTAGATAAGTAAATGTAATGCATTGAAACGAACTCTACATCAGTGCTCTATTAAAATATTTATTTGACTATGCTGCACAATGCCCAATAGTTGTGGGGGACATGCACTAAGATCATGATTTGCGTCAAATGCACGGCATCATAATTTGTTTGAGCCCATTTTCAGCTCCGCAATTGGATGTTTACATTATAACTTTTGATAAATCCACTGCATAAAGTGTCTCAGAATTATATTCCACTGCATAAAGTGTCTCAGAATTATATTTTTTAAGCCTCTTGTCAAAACTACTATAGAATGTGCATTGTGTTTCTGGTAACACTGTCTTTGATATGGTCAGGCTCATTGAAAAGACAATCTCAGCAGCTTATGATGCAATTCATCAAATGCATCTTCAAAATTTTGGATCTCCTTCAGGATCTGGCGTTGAATCTAAGGATAGAAGTAGTTCCTTTGGCCTTAAGTCTTTCACTGATCTTCCCAAAGAGCTTTTTCAGATGCTTGGAATGGTTGGGCCTTATCTGTACCGTGATATAGTGCTGCTTCAAAAGGTCCTTATTTGCTTATTGTGTCTATATATATATATATATATATATATTTCTTTGACATGATTAATCATCATCATCATCATTATTTTCTTTTATCCTGATGCTCTTCAGGGTTGATTGTATCTGGTTTTCTCATGAACAGGTGTGCAAGGTGTTGAGGGGTTATTACTTGTCTGCACATGAACTTGTAGACTCTGGAGTTACAAATAATGAACATGTTATTACTGGAAATCCTCGCATTCTCTTAAGAGAAGCTAGGTCAAGAGTAGAGGAAGCATTAGGGTCGTGCTTGCTACCTTCTTTGCAGTTGATACCTGCAAATCCAGCAGTTGGACAGGAAATTTGGGAAGTGATGAGTCTCCTCCCATATGAGGTTAGTTTTGTGTAATTGCTAGTTGGTTCTTCCATTTTGTAACATATTGGACTTGCATGATGGTTTTGCTGGTATGTATTGTATGTCTAGGTGCGCTATCGTTTATATGGTGAATGGGAGAAAGACAATGAACGGAATCCTATGGTTTTGGCTGCAAGGCAAACAGCAAAAGTACATAAAATATATCACTTTGATGTTTTTATGTTGGAATTTGTGCACATGACATCTTAGTTCAGCATTCTTACATCGGCACTCTATATTATCTTGTAGTTGGACACTAGAAGGATTTTAAAGAGGCTGGCGAAGGAAAATTTGAAGCAGCTCGGTCGGATGGTTGCGAAATTAGCTCATGCTAATCCAATGACTGTACTTCGAACAATTGTTCACCAGGTGATTTATTTGATGCACTGATTTTTTTGTTGAGAGTTCTGTCTTTCATGGGGAGAGGAAATTATTCCTGGAATTTTCCTGTGCAGATTGAGGCTTACAGGGATATGATTACCCCTGTTGTAGATGCTTTCAAGTATTTGACACAGGTGAGCATTTTCTTTTGCAATTTCTCATTGCTTTCTTCTTCTTGAGCTGCGCTTCAAATTTTGCTGTCCTTAACTGCCAAGGTTTGTAGTTTTTTTTTTTAATCTTGCCATTTGTTAGGTCTTTGTTTTCCCATGAAATTCCTATCCGTCAAAGATGATCTTGGAATTTCTTTGTACATATTGTGAATTGGGGCATAAAGACTTAATCAGATTAAGATGAACGTTATTGGATGATTGGTAATGGGCTCCACATTCTGTGTTTGTATGCCATATCATCAAAACCCCCTTTCTTTCTGCTGTTCTTTTTGCAAACCAAGAAACAAATTACAGAAACTAACTGTAATAGTCTATTGATCTGTGCTTCTGTTGTTAACTTTACTGGTCTAATGCCCACACACTGAACTTGTGCTCATGTGATATGCATTGGTGCTTATTTGACATGGAGGATACTTACAAATCAGGAGAAGCTGTTGTGCTGAACAAATAGTTCTATGCACCCTTTCAATTCATGTGATTGCTCTCGTGCACTCTTCTATGATATCTCTTTGTGACTTGGGAGATCTTTTGTTTTTGGGATCGTTATGGCATTCTTGTCAATCTAAGTACACTAGGGTGCTTTCTTTCGAATGTTGGCTAGAAAGGTTCTCAAATGCAGTTTTAAAAGGTCATCCTGGTATCTATAAGGAGGGTAAGATATCATAGATTTCTGGAATTTTGTATTACGGGTAGCAGTATCGATAAGTGACATTGCTTCTGATGTTTTGTTGTGCAATCTAAGTTGACATTTCTGTGTAAAGGTTTCTATTATAGTTGACTTTTCTATATTATGTTCTTGTAAATGCAGCATTTTTTTGGTTGAAATTTCTCAACTTTTTGTAAATTTTAAGATTTATTTTGAATTATTTTCATAAGCATTTATTTGTCCGTACAAGTTATATCTTGTTTTAGTGATGATCATGAAATGCCAAAAATTTTCTGCAGCTTGAGTATGACATATTGGAATATGTGGTGATCGAGCGTTTGGCACAAGGAGGTCGAGATAAGCTAAAAGATGATGGTCTTAATTTGTCAGACTGGCTTCAATCATTGGCTTCATTTTGGGGTCACCTGTATGTGTGCTTATCTTGTTTGCAAATCTCTGCATTTCTTATGATACATAGTTATTTCTTCCAGGATATTCTGATTTGTTAGAATCGGTTGAATGTATGATTTTATTGCTCAGCAGTTCAGCACCAAGTAGTCTTTATCCCATTGACCCTTTAGTTCTTGCATGCTGTTATGAGTGTTTTTAAGCCATGTGTTGGTACCCTGCTTTATATATTTTTGCCGGTTTCCATTATTGCTTCTAACCTTTGCATTATTTTAAGTAGCTTTTAGGTAGTTTGACAGAAAAACATTGACATACAATGTTCTGGAGATGTCTTGATGATTAATTTGATTCTATGAAGACTTCTAGATATTGCTTGGGATGCTTCACTTTGGTTTCCAGGTTGCAGATTTAATACAGCAGAAGCAGGAAAATTGAAGATGAGTTGTTGTGGGACATTGCTGATCTTTCTGAGTTCTTATATGCAATACCTGATCAATCAGCATTTGACCTGGCAATTGAGTAGGCTTCAATCTGATACTTTATGAGATAGTTTTGACAGACTATAAGATAGGCTTTTCTGGATTGAGGGAGAGGGTTGGTCAGAATTGCACTACTTATTCGTCTCAGTTATGGTATTTGGTATTCTTTTCATGTTTGGTGTCTCATGGGGATTAAAGATGGGGCACAAACATTTTAAATTTTGGAGTGGGATTATGGGTTTGACCATCTTAGGTGAATTGTCATTCAGAATCAGATATAGGATCTCTCGCCTGAATTTAGGCCTATCTGTTATGGGGGTTTTTAGCGGATTGCTGTGTCAGAACTTTAGGTGCTATCTGTTTTATCCCTTTCCAAGTTTGCCATGAGGAATAGATGAGAAGTTGCTTGTTAATGTTCATTTAAGATTGATGAGGACCACGGTAAATGGGAAAATTTTCTGATTGTTGGGGGGGATTTGTTGAAGTGATGCAATTGGATGGGAATTCTAAAAGGATAGTTGAAAGTGGAATGGATTTTGAATCATTTGAGTTGATCTGATTGATTTTATCTTGGGTGCTGGGCCATTTGATCATATTTTGAGGTCACCTGTGATGATTTGAAATTGGCATCTTTGATAGGTTAGATGGGAAGCTGAAATCAGAAGGCAGTTGGCTCTGGGTTTGATATATTCTTGTCAGCAAGTTCTCTCATCTTGGTTCATTTTTCCATTAGTGTCTTTCCTGCAATTCGTGGGTGGATGTTGCAATATAGCTGATGTCTTCCATATAATTTTACCGTTACAAGTCCTGGACATGGGTACACTTCTTTCAAGAGATGTGCTCCAAATAAAAATAGAGGACAGTTCACTGTGCACTACATTTTGGGTGTAGCTGTGTTTGCTTGTTTTCATGGTGGCTTTTGGGTATTTGGAGGTGCATTGGGTTCTTCATATTTGGAATTCCATGGGTAGCTATTGTGCAATGCGTGCGTAGCTTGCAATCTGGATATAAATCAAATTCTGTTGATGCAAGGCTTGGAAATAATGTCAAAGCTCTCATGGTTGCCTGGGCTGTTCAAGTGTACATTCATTGGGGTAGTTTTTCATTGGAGTCCATAGAAGTTTGGTTTGTGATTCCATATTTTCTTTTTTTTTTTAAATTTTTTTTTCTGTTTTATATATTTATTTCCCTCATGTGATGTCTTCCATGCAGAGAACACCTGTAATTTGTGTGAAATTATGGCTGAAATCAATATATGCTTCGCTCAGAAGTACTTGGTTGGGCAATATGTTGTGTTGTACATTTTTACTTATAAGATCCTGAAACTTGTATACTATTTTATGTGTGTCTAGTTTTCTTAATTATAGGAGGAACTCGGTAGTGGGCGCATGAATGGGGTTTGACTGGTGTAGCGCGTGTGGTTCTATATTGATGGGATATGGACAAGAAACCTTGGAAGTGGTGAGAGAAATTACTTTAAAAAGATGTCTATGCAGAGCTTGGAAGATTGTTTTGGAGATGTTCTTTTAATTACAAGAACAGTGTGGATGAGTCGTCAGATGCTGGAGGTGGTGCCCAATGTACATGATGGGATTAATTGATATGGTTTTCATTTTTACTATAGAATTAAAGATGTGTGTTTGTGCACAGGTAGTGGGTTCAGAGACCAGAGCATAGAGTTAGTATCAATTATGTGGATGATGGTAAAGACTAATTTGTTGGAGCAATATTTGATTGAACATTTTTCTATGCTGAGCTAACTGGAGTATGTGGCCAACTTGAACTAATTTGCGGCTGAAGCGTATTGAGGGTTAAGTGCTTATGAGTATGAGGTGACTGCCAATATGTATTTCATGTCTGTTTTATACTCTCTGGGGAGAAAATGGACTGTAGTTGGGATGGGGGATTAATATAATGGGATTGTTGCGGGGTTCTACCCTTTTGAGCATTGGCAATGATTTGTGGTCATAGTTCACTTTTTGATCAAGCTTGTCTGCTGCTTTAATGGCTGTTGGCTTCATTCTTATCAAGAGCAAAAGTAATTCTTTGGTAGCATCATCTTATTTGCTAACTTATCAGTTTTGGGGTTCAAGTGAAATATTTCATTTAAAATCACCAAATTTGCCGTTGTTTCCGACTTTCTATTTGTTCTTCTGTTCCTTTTTTCCTAATTTGCAAGGCCATATTGGTGTTCTCCTTCACCTTTTTTCATATTTTGTTCCTTTCTGTATTTGAACAAGTATATACTATACCTCCCCTTGGTGGTGTTGGTGTCAGTGGCATCTTCCCTTGATCATGTTTGCAAGGCCATATTGCCATTTCTCACTGGTTGTTTTTCTTCTTCATGATGCTGTTGCTCTGAGTGAATGGCTTTTGTTCTTCCTCGACACTGTCTAACTGTGCACGTGTCTACATTATAAATAAGAAATTTCAAATATGAGCCTCTTGTCATCCAGAACCTCATGCAAGTAATTTCCAGGCATATTGCTGCCACTTTGGAAACCCTATATTCGATTGATTAGCATCCTTGCTCTGTCACAGTTTCTAAGGCATATGCCATTATTTCTGATCTGGCATTTAACTTCTGTGGTCAAAGAAGGTCTAGCTCTTTTGCCATGCGCCGTCCTGTGAGTTTATAAAAGAATTGTTGTGTGCATGTGATCGATCTGACAACGTTGATGAGTGAAGCATTGCAAAAAGTTTGGTATGGTTGATGTGTTTGCTGGGTGTATTCTTTATGTTTGTTGTCCATTAATTGAAGGTTCTCACAGCTGTTCTAAAGGATCACAGCATGTGATATAATTTCGGAGTTGAGACCCTTATGAAAAGAAAAGTTCACTTCCTACAACTCAGTATTTAATGACAGTTTTTCATTTTGTGAATTGGAGCCAGGGAGCTATTAAGATTCCTTGAATTGAGAGAAATCTTCACGTGAGGTGTATTAAGTGAAGGCCTTGGGATTGAATAATGGAATTGGGACTGTGAACTGGAGAGGATGAGAGAATGAGATTGACAGATACTGAGTGGATCTTCTGTTGGACTTGGCAATGCACTATTGTTGGCGTTTGGAGGATCTATTTCCTAATATTTTGATTTGGTGATCTCCACTTTAAAGTGGTCTTTTTCCTTTTCCTTTCTTCAGGGTTCTCGGTGAGATGTTGAGATCTGATTCTGTAGTCTTTGTGTAGGAGGTGCACCTGTACCTAATAGAAGCATGCTTGTTAACAAATTGCTGTGTTTGCTTGTGATCTGTTTGCTATTAAATGACTGCTGCCTTACAATTATTGTGTATGCCTGTCTCCCTCTACATGTTATTAAATGAAAGTATAGTCTTACTGTGAGGTGCCTTCATTTTTTTTTTTTTGATTCTTGTTAGAGATAATATTTTTATATTGTTCTTATCAGATTCAAATAGGGTTGAATATATTATGTTTGATCTATTGCAATGTGCGACTTGCATTGTTTCTGCATAATCCCATCTCTAATTTCTCCTTTGGAGGTATAAGCAGGTTTTTGGTTCTAGCTAATCTCAGAAAACTATTTAGAGTCATGGTTTGAGTGTTGACTATAACATGATTGATCGATTGCAATGTGCGACTTGCATTGTTTCTGCATAATATCACCTCTAATATTGGAGGTATAAACAGGTTTTTGGTTCTAGCTGAACTTAAAAAACTTCCCATGTTTGCTTTAAGGAATATTTAAAGTCATCTGGTTTGAGCCAGAAAACAGCTACTGCTATGTAATATTCTCTTACTGGTCATCTCTTTTAATGAATCCAATCAGCTGCCCTTTACAACAATCATTTTTTATCTTACGTAAATCATACATGCCTTTTGGTTTCAGTCCTGGTTGGAAAATCATATTATAAAGTAATAGATGCTAAATTGTTTTCAGTCAAGCACAATGTTGTCTATATATTATCAACCGCATTATGTGTCATTTTAGCTGCTTCCTTGTAGAGTGTCATTTGTTGTTTCCACATGTGAGTGCACATGGATTTCTGTTTTAAAGTTTTCTAATCAAGCATGATGTGTCCTTTTATATCCCATAGCTCCTGCTTGTACATTGTCATTCATACTATCTACTTTTCAGTTGTTTTTTAATGTGAAATTTTTGATAACTCAAATGACCTTGCTGAGGAAGTTATTGTTAACGAAACTGCTGCCTTCTTCCGGATTTGGTCTCTCAATGATTTAAGTTGTTTGCACATATGTTTATGAAGGCTGTGCTGGTTGTATGACACATTGATTTCCTGAAATATCCAAGTTGTGCAAATTTTTGGTTTTCTTTGTGATTTTTCCTTATTTTACTATTTTTATTTTTAACCACTGCAAATTCCATATTTTATAAGGAAATTTTGCTTGCTCTCAGTTGCAAGAAGTATCCATCTATGGAATTGAGGGGCCTCTTCCAATATCTTGTGAACCAGCTTAAGAAGGGTCAGGGAATTGAGCTTGTTCTTCTGCAGGTATTATATTATTTCAAGTCTGGAAGTTCACAACTGGTACCAGTTCTACAGGAGGCTGATTGATAGCTGAAATTTCTGTGATTACCAGGAGCTTATTCAACAGATGGCTAATGTTCAGTACACGGAAAACCTAACAGAGGAACAGTTGGATGCAATGGCAGGGAGTGAAACTCTCCGGTATCAGGCTACTTCTTTTGGAGTAACACGAAATAACAAGGTTCTACAACTTCCACTGTTGTTGGCCTTTTTGAATTAACAATATATATTTAGCAGTTGACCTTATTAATTCCCATAAAAACTTGCATGCTTAATGTAATTATCATTGAATTTGCAATGCTTTAAACTGATCCAAATTTGTTGGACCTCTGAGTTGCGTGATTATGATACTACTGTTAACTTCTGAATTATATGATTTATTAGAGTTATAGATGCCTAGATTAGTTTAGATGTTCTTCAAATTGAGGATAAAACTAATATAGAGGAAGTATTTGTTCTAGTTCAGTAAAATGAATTAAATTTATGAATATTGTATATTGCTTTGCTGATTCTTTTACATTTAACATTGGTAGGCATGCTGCTCACTGGGTAGTTTAAATAATGAATTGATTTGGTGGTTTTACTCGTTATGGTCTCAATATGTCTCTTTGTGCAGGCTTTGATCAAATCTACTAACAGGCTAAGGGATTCGTTGCTTTCGAAGGATGAGCCAAGGCTGGCTGTACCGTTGTTGTTACTTATTGCTCAACATCGTTCTGTGTAAGCTAAAGTGATATACTGTTTTATCAATTTTTTTTTTACCCCAGCAAGTAATGAATTAATGTTCTCATTTGTATCTGTGCTTAGGATAGTTAACTTGTCTGTTAGGAATGTTGATGGTTTTGGTTGTTGGGTTAGATAATTTTTTTCCCATGTTAATCAAGTTTTAAATAAAGTAGCCTGTTGTGATATTAGGTGTCGGCCAAAAATTTGCTGTTGCCTCTGGTGCTTGCTTGAATTTTTCTTGAGAATTAGCTTGGGAGCAAATGGTGGTAGATAGTTAATGGATATAATGACCAGATCTTTAGCATTGCCAGCTTTTTGTAGTGTATCAAGGCTTTGATATAAGAGGAAAATTCATCCTGGCTTTTTATGTCTGCATTTTTTATTTTGTTTTTATTCTATATTTTCATGTGTTTTTCTTTTCTTCTTCATCCACTACAGAGAATCTGAGCATGCTTGCTTTGTTCTAATAATCACCAAAGTTGTTTCTTTACTCCATGTCTAGAAAATAGACCATCTTAAATAATATCATGAGACGAATTATTTTATGTTCAACATTGGTCCCAAAACCTTCATGTCTAAACTTTTTTGTACTGTTTTCTGCCTTGTCAAATTGTATTGTTGACAAGCAGATTCTCAGCTATTATTTTTTAATCATGTATGTATTATGTTGATTGTATTCGGACTCGGATATTAATTGTATCAATATGTTGCTTTGCTTCTGATCCTTGTAAACAATCACAGGGAAAGAAATAAAAACGCTTCTCAAAGTCTTTCATTTTTTTTGGGAACTTCTCCTTAAGCCATTCCTCTTTCTGAATACCTTGCTTATTGAGTATGTGTTTTTCAAGAATGTATTGTAATTTGTACTGCAGGGTTGTCATTAATGCAGAGGCACCTTACATAAAAATGGTTAGTGAACAGTTTGATAGATGCCATGGAACTCTTCTTCAGTATGTAGAATTCCTTTGCAGTGCTGTGACACCATCCTCTGCTTATGCTAAGCTGATTCCATCTCTTGATGATCTTGTCCACCTTTACCACCTTGATCCAGAGGTCTTCATCTCTTCTTTTTCCAATGATTTAGTAGCGTATGCATGCTATAAACTTCCAAATTATATCTTTTGCTCTACTTTTGGCACCCTTTTTCTTCGTCATTTCCATTTACCATTAGGAAGATCCTTTGTTTGCTTTTTCACTTTGGGATTTATAATTCATGTCATGGTTCAAGTTCTACTTCGGGGTTAACTTACATTGTTTTCCTTTTTTCACACTGTAGGTTGCTTTTTTAATTTATCGCCCTGTAATGAGGCTATTCAAGTGTGGGGGTAATTCTGATGTTTTCTGGCCTTTGGATGACAATGAAGCTATGAGCACCGTTGAGTCTGAACAAACTGAACATTCTGGCAAAGTGATTTTGGATCTTGGGTCACCTCAGAAGCCCATAATGTAAGACTTTGAATCTGTGGTGATTTACTTGCATTGGTAGCATTCTCACTCAGTTTTCCTCCTTTCATATACTCCATGTTGGGAACTTATGGAAGAGCAAATCTGTGTGCATCGAATTTAAATTCTTATTGCAAAGCAGGATTACGTGTTAATTTTATGCAGGTGGTCAGATCTTCTTGAGACTGTGAAAACAATGTTGCCTTCTAAGGCCTGGAATAGCCTTTCACCTGATCTGTATGCAACTTTTTGGGGCCTCACATTGTATGATTTGTATGTTCCAAGAAACCGGTACCAGTCTGAGATTGCAAAGCAGCATGCAGCTCTTAAAGCTTTGGAAGAACTTTCTGATAACTCGAGTTCGGCAATCACCAAAAGGAAGAAAGACAAGGAGAGGATTCAAGAATCTCTTGATCGGCTGACTAGTGAACTTCAAAAGCATGAAGAAAATGTTGCTTCAGTTCGTAGACGACTTTCTCGTGAAAAGGATAAATGGTTGAGTTCCTGCCCTGATACATTGAAAATAAATATGGAGTTCCTTCAGCGCTGTATTTTTCCACGATGTACTTTCAGCATGCCTGATGCTGTCTATTGTGCTATGTTTGTGCATACGCTTCATTCCCTTGGAACACCATTCTTCAACACAGTAAACCACATTGATGTTCTTATTTGCAAAACCTTACAACCTATGATTTGTTGTTGCACTGAATATGAAGCGGGTAGACTTGGGAAATTTTTATATGAGACACTAAAGATTGCTTACTATTGGAAGGTAATGGATCTACTTGACTTTGTGACTCTTTGTTGCGTTTTCTACCCTTTCAGGTTTTTTTTTTGGGACACTATAGGATTTAGTTCCAATAAATTGCTTGACTTTGGAAATATTTTCCTGCCATCCTCTTCTTCCTTCATTACCCTTGAACTATTAAAGATAGGGTGATTTGTGCCCCTGAACTATTAAAAATGGGGTTTTGCCCTGATTTCAATCACATAATGCCATATATTGTCCACTTTAGGGTTAAAATATGTCCATCTCGATAGATTTAGGAGAAAAAATTACCTATTTTGAAAATTAAATGCAAAAAAATCTCCATTTTAAATAGTTCAGAGGCAAAAATCAATAAAGAAAAAGTAAATGGGCCAAATTGTTCTATTCAAATACTTCAGGGGCAAAACATGCTGTTATCCCATCTCTTTTAGTTATTCATGTTGATTAATGCTTTGTCTCCAGAGTGATGAATCAATATACGAACGAGAGTGTGGAAACATGCCTGGCTTTGCCGTGTATTATAGGTTTCCTAACAGCCAACGTGTTACGTATGGGCAATTCATTAAGGTCAGTTTTTAAAATAGCATAAAATTTTGTTTTAGTAATTGCTAGTCCCACTACTCTCAGTGCCTTCTGTGTTCTACTTTTCTCTCTCTTTTTCTCATCTGGTCTTATTCATGTGCCAGTTGTCTTGTATATTAATTATTTTGTTTCTGGCCTGTAACTGTCATTATTTATTTGCCACTTTGCTGATAGGTGCACTGGAAATGGAGTCAAAGAATCTCGCGTTTGTTGATCCAGTGCTTGGAATCGACTGAGTATATGGAAATTAGAAATGCTCTTATATTACTAACTAAAATTTCTGGTGTTTTCCCAGTTACTAAAAGGAGTGGGATTAACCTTGAAAAACGGGTAAAGAAATTATTATTGTTTGCTTTAATTTATATCTCAGGTGTTATGATAGCATAACATATGCATTTACTCTCTTCTCCTTCCATGCAGGTAGCCAGAATCAAAAGTGATGAGAGAGAGGATCTTAAGGTGTTGGCAACTGGTGTTGCTGCAGCTTTGGCTGCTAGAAAGGTGAATTGCAACTTCAAATGGCACCCAGTTACTTTTACTGTATATAATGACATTTTTTTTTTCTGGCTTGCAGCCTTCTTGGGTTACAGACGAGGAATTTGGCATGGGATATCTTGAAATAAAACCTCCAGCTGCTACAAAATCTCTGTCTGGTGTAGCAGTGGGACAAATCATCTCTGCTGCTGTAGTCTCTCAGAGTGAGTCAACTGGGGGAAGAGCAGTTGCTGTTACTCAACATGGAGATTCTGGGAATTCAGCCAGAGAACAGTCATCTAAAGTCAAACCTGGTGATGGCAGGTCTGATAGAACCAACTCGCATGTGAAATCAGATCCTGGACATCAGAAAGCAAAAGTTGGATCATTGGTGAATGGATCGGAAATTCAATTGTCTTCTTCCTCTTCTGCTGGACAAGGTGGAACATCGAGAGCAGTTGAGAATCTAAAGCAAACTGATGAATCGACAAATAGAATAGTAGATGAAAGCACAGGCAGAACTGCCCAAAAGAACTCTGCAGAAGCTGAGGTATTATACAGCTTTTTGGTATCTCTAGTGGATGCAATTCATCAATTTATTATTTAATGCGTGTTTATTTAGCTTCACTTGCAATTAGATGGACATGAATAAGAAAGATTGCCTGCAGATCACCATCTAGGCATCGCTGCTTGTGAATTGAGGTTAAAAATATCAATGAATACATAAATCTTGATTATGGCATAGAGCTTTCTTGTTTATATTCTTCTTGTACATTTGTTTCAAATTGTTGCTTATGCCTTGGTATCCAACTTTACTCCAAGTTAATCTTTCATTGTTTCTTTCAAGACCACACACCATGCTTCTACATAATCCAGTGTTTGAAGTGGCACTTCATAAAAGGGAATTGGGTGGGGCTGCAACCGGTTAGGCAGTATTGCATTGGTGTATTTTGAGATTTTGGACAAAAAAATAAATGTCCTCCTTGAATCTATCTGTATACCTTATATCATTTTTTTGGTCAAAACTTCACATTGTTCTTCGCACTCTATGCCTTGGATTTATTTCCTCCATAGCAAGGATGTGGTTTGGTGTCTAGAAGCTGTGAAAGATATTTCTGTTGAGATGTTATTATTGCTCATATCTGGCAGTAGAGAATTGAGGTTGTTATGTTCTAGATGCCTCTGTTTGTTAGTTCCAGACTAGATGGAACTCCCAGTCTTTTCTGATTTCGTTTCATAAATAGCATTTTCTTCTTTGCCTACTGTGATTGCATCAGGTTCTCTGAGATACAGTAAATGGAAAAGGAGATTTTGTTTAGACTTATCTGAGATATCCCGCTGGGGAGTGAAAATATATTACATTAGCTTTTTTGTCTTATCCCTTGAGGTGGAGAAATTGCCATCTCTTTGCAGAAAGAGGGGTCAATTGAGGGTTTTTTCATGTATAGCTTTAAAAGTCAGTCTGCCGAGCTTAAGGGCATGTATTAGGCCTTGATTGTGGCCATTTTACATGAAGATTGTTTGATATGATCCTGGGTACCCAACAAGGTATAACAGCTATTCTTTTTTTTCCTTAGGTGTGCAAGGGATAATCTGTTTCCCTTGGAATTCTTGGGTAGTTAAAATTCTTAGCTTTAAGATTAAATAAGTGTTGACTACATCCCTTACCTCTAGACACTCTTCCAGTGCAAAGCAACATCTGGCTTATCAGTTATTGTAAGTAATATCTAAAAGTTATAGTAAAATATTATAACTTCACGTAATCTCAATGTGTAAGTTCAGTTTTACTTTGTTAATCATTATGAATGAATATCATCTATTGGCACATTGACTATTAACCTCCCTACCGAGAATTTCAAAATTTAACTTCTCCTGTACTCCATTGATCATTATACAAGTAGGCAACTGTTTTATGATTAGATAGATATGATGATTAATGATCTTGTTTTTGTTATTTTGCCTTTTGCTCTCAAGTCTTTTGTATTGGGGCTAAACATTGCCTTCGATCTACAAATTATCTTGTGTTTTAATTTTGCAAAGTATCCCATTATGTGCTGCTACTTCTTTTTGTTATCACAATCAGTAATATGGTTATTATTTTGATGGACACCTTTTCTTTAACAGTCGAAAGCCTCAGCAAAACGGTCAGTGGCAGGTGGATCAGTTAAGACACCAAAGCAAGAGCTTTCAAAAGATGACACAAAATCTGGAAAATCAGTGAGCAGAACTCCTGGCACTTCTTCCGCTGACAAAGATATTCCATCTCATTCATCAGAAAACAGGCAAGGGAATGGTACCGGTGTTTCATCAGCAGTTATATTCAATGGTAATGCAGTTTCAGCATCAGCAAAATTGGATGGTCATGGTAGTGAATCAAAGTCTGATGGTGCAGCTGCCAAATCTTCTCTAAAAGATGATGCCACTGAAGTTGGTGATGTTCATAAATCTAGTTCTCGACTTGTTCATTCTCCTAGACACGATAGTTCTTTGGCTTCATCATCAAAGTCAAGTGATAAGATGCCAAAGAGAGCCAGCCCTGTGGAAGATCCTGATAGGTTAAGCAAACGCTGGAAAGGTGATAATGAATTGAGAGATTTAGAGAGTGAATTTAGATTCTCTGATAGAGAGAAGTCCATAGACACTCGATTAGCTGATATCGACAAAATTGGAAGTGATGAACAAAGCATGCATAGGAGCACAGATAAACCTTTAGATAGGCCAAAGGACAAAGTTGTTGAGAGATATGATAGGGAATATAGGGACAGATCAGAGCGACCTGATAAGTCTCGTGGAGATGACATTTTAGCGGAAAGACCAAGGGATCGATCAATGGAAAGATACGGAAGAGAGCATTCTGTTGAGAGAGGGCAAGAGAGAGGCGTGGATAGAAGTTTTGATAGACCTGACAAAGTCAAAGATGAACGAAATAAAGATGATAGAAGCAAACTGCGGTATGGTGATATATCTGGAGAAAAATCTCATGTTGATGATCGTTTTTATGGGCAAAATCTCCCTCCACCTCCACCGCTGCCTCCTCATGTGGTTCCCCAGTCTGTTAGTACTGGTAGAAGAGATGAAGATGCTGATAGGAGATTTGGGACTACCAGGCATACTCAGAGGCTTTCTCCAAGGCATGAAGAGAAAGAAAGAAGACGCTCTGAAGAAAATTCTTTGGTGTCGCAAGATGATGCAAAACGCAGGCGAGAAGATGATTTTAGAGAGAGAAAGCGAGAAGAGCGAGAGGGGCCATCGATAAAGGTATTCATTAGTTGTTGGCTGCTTATTATACTTTCATTTTGGATTGTTCTATGCTGTTTGATATTTGATAAGCATTTGGTGACTAGTGAAATGGTCAATGTCTTCCTTACCTCTCCCTCCTTTTGTGGATGTTTGATTACTTATATTGCATTCATTTAACTTGTTGTACTATACCTATTATATTCCTTTAGAAAGCATTCTAAATACTGACTGGAAGTGTACTGCACAAATGAAAGTTCCATGTGACCTTTTCATTTAGCTTGTCCAGGTTTCAGTTTTCCCCTTTAGTTAGCTTGATCATTTTTCTTCAGACTGGTGGCAGAGCACAATGATTATTCAGGTCTAAATTTTGCATAAATGTTCTAAGTAAGGACATTCATTTCTTGACATATAGCTTATGGCCTCTGAGCCAGCGCGTGAAAGTCCTTCATGATGCATCATGTAAAAATGGTTGGAAATGGCTTAGATGACATCAAAATTTGCTGAAAGTATCTCAAATCCACCTTAAAAGATATATATATATATATTTTTTTTCTTTTCTCGTTTGTGGTCTAAGCTTTTGAACAGTTTTTTCAACAGCTTTATTAGCACTGGGAAGTGGAGTAGTTTAGCTTGCTCCACGCTGCAAAGCAGGGCAAAAGGTCATCTTTACCAGATGGCCTGTAATATACCAAACTGTCCTTTCTATATAAGATAGTTACTGTATAATAATTGAAAGGGCATATAGAAATATAAGAGCCATAGATCACCCTAAATGACTATAGAAATGCTGGCTTAACTTTCTCATTTTAATTTCACAAACTATTGTTATTCTACATAAGGCTGCCAGTGATGAAATAGCGAAATCAATATCTCAAACAAGATCATGTGGATTTCTTAGATACCCTATTGTTGCTAGGTCATTCATGTTTCTTATATTTTACTTTTTCCCATTTTAGTTTTTGAATAAAAATATGGTTTCGGCTGCAGCTTTATTCTGTCTTTTTTCTTAGTGTCTGTTTATTCAATGAGGTGTCTTAATCATTTTTTCTGCATCTTCATAACTATTTGATCACTGCATAATTTCCACTCCTAGTTTTCTGCTGATGGTTTGTTTTGGTACTTTGTTCATAGACATCCTAGAATTGGTTTCTTGTTGACATTTTATAATTGTTTTATTTTGTTTGTGTTATTATTGGTTCTAAATATAATTGGTGATCAATCCAACGTGGTGCATCAACATTACTTTGTCTGCATTTGTCTAGCAGTGCCTGACAACTAAAACGTTTTTCTATTCTTTGTACTTGCCATGAATAGGTTGAAGAAAGGGAAAGAGAGAGGGAGAGAGAAAAAGTGAACATTTTGAAAGAGGAAATGGAAGGTTGTGCAGCATCTAAAAGGCGGAAACTTAAAAGAGAGCATGTGCCAACAGGGGAAGCTGGTGAATATTCTCCAGTTGCTCCACCACCTCCACATCTTTCTATTGGTATGTCACAATCATATGATGGACGAGAAAGGGGCGATAGGAAAGGAGCCATGATCCAACGTGCAGGTTATTTGGAGGAACCTCCTATTCGCATCCATGGTAAAGAAGTAGGCAGTAAGATGACTCGTCGTGATGCAGATCCGTATCCTCAAACTTACTCTAAGAATGCATTCATGAGCTAGACATATGCAATCAGATTAATGCACTATGTATGAATGATTTGCAAATCTCTGGCCTTGGTATGCTGCATGTTGTATGAGAACTTGTGTGTATAATGCATTAATAAATGATTGCTCACCGGGTCTGATTGTTGTATTCAACTATTTTCTATGAAAGCTTGTCTTACTGGCAAAAATCCATTAAGACCTGAAAGGTCTCGGTAATATACTTGAATTCTATGCTTACTGTATGCATCAGTATTGTTGACATTGATCCATAATGCATGGGGCCTGGTGAAACCATATTCTGTATTTTTTATAATTTTATATTAGCTCAGCTTTCTCTGTTGGGAATATTTTTTTCTTTCACCAAAAAAACAAAAAAAAAAGAAGAAAAAGTTGGAAGTGATATTTGTCAGAAATTGCGAGTCCTTGATCAGGTTCTAGGATGTATGACCGGGAATGGGAGGATGACAAGAGGCAAAGAGCGGAACAAAAGCGGAGACACAGGAAATAAGAGTTTGCTGACCATGAATAGTGGATGGAGACTAGCAGATTTGTTGCATTGAAATAGGAAGCTTGATTACTTTATGTTCCATTGATGCTCATTTCTTAAATTGTTCCAGACTACTAGCTATAGCACATGGTCTTTGTAGTTTCCATTTTTAACTTTAAATTAAACGGAAAATGACATGTATTAAGATCAATTATTGTACAATAATTGTATAGTCTGCCTTTGTAGCATAGTGCAACTCGTTGAACATTTGATCGGAATGTAAATACAAATTTTGATTCAGTTGGATCATACGAAAGTTTCAGAGGCTAAATATATGTATAGCCAAAGTTTTACCAGAATTGTTTGTAATCACCAGATGTGACAAGCGGATTTTATCCTGCATGAACATTTGGTTGGCAAAATCATCCTCACGGGTTGCTGGTAGTAGTTATAATGGGAACTTTCAGCCAATACATTGTTCTAAGCTTGTGACCTGTTTCGCTGCCCTGCTCACTAGTTCATCTATGTTAAAATTTGAACATTAATGCCAGGTGAAAGGAAGGTCAAATCAGGGCCTACCAAGTTCCTCCAATCTGATTTTTACCGAAGGCCCTATGAGCGTCCTGTCAAAGAAAATAAGAATGAGGACTTGTAATAGTTGTTTATAGCCATGCATGCATATATTGGCTAATTTTGTAGATAATATACCCCGGCAAAACCGCAATTCTTAGTTGGCAATTGAAGGAGAGCCAAATCTTATGCTCTAGGTGGTGTTTAGCAGTATTTAACAATTTGGTATTCCAATTAATGAATAAGATAAGCAAATGAAGAAATTTTAATGGCGGTTTCGAACTTCAAATTTGTTTGTTTGACATAAGATATAATGAGATGGTCATTGCCAGCGGCGGAGCCAGAACCTTAGGGTGAGCGGATGCACATATTATAATTTTAATATAAAAAATTAAAAACACATAAATTATGCAATGATAATATATTTTATTTAAAATTAAAAAAGGATATGTTTAAAATCAAATAAAAATACAATTTTTAAAATGATTTTCGATGCAGTTTTATATTTTGAAATCGTTGAATAATTCTCTTAATGTTAATACTATCAAAATTAACAAAAAAAAAAACATTTCATTTTAATCAATTATCACTCAAATTATCTATTTTATTTTATTCGAGATCAGTGTTAAAATATACATTCAACTGACCAAAACGGCAAAACCTAAATAATCTATAAAATAATAAAATATCAATTAAAGCAGAAATTAATAAATACAGTATTAAAAATTATAAGAAAAAGTGAAATTTTCTTATAAGTGCCAATTGAAGTGATGAAAAAAATATTTGTTAATCATACTTTGAATTTGAAGGTTTCAAAAGTTGTAATAACAAGAAGAAAAAAGTGAAACAGAAATGTGCATGAAAGTGAAAATAAAAAATGGTAAGTGTATTCGGCTTTTAGCTATAAACTTAAATTGTTAAATAAGTTGGTATTTTTTTTTTATTTTTGGGCAAAAAACAGTGTTTGGATTTTATCATTTATTTGATTCTCTATTTAAATGGATTTGGATTATTCTATTTTAATTTTTATAATTTAATTAAAAAATTGTAATTATTATTGGATTAAAATTTGAGAGGGGCACTTAAAATAAATTAGGGGGTTCCTAGTGTGTGTGTGTGTGTATATATATATATATATATATATATTAAAAGAAATTCAAATTCTAAATTTGAGGGTGTGCACCTTCACTTGAATGTGGCTCCGCCATTGGTCATTGCCCTTAGAATTTAGTGAATTGGAGTGGTCGCTTATTATTCATTTAGTGCAAGGCTTTATTTATTTGGGTTGGAAGAAAACTTCTTTAAAAAGCCTCAAGGGGCATCAAAGCTAACAAGGAAAGTAAATAAAGAGCAGAGACATAAAAACAAAATCCAAGAAATGCGACGGGAATTAGTAAGGGTTGGTCTTGGTAACCAATTGGCAAAATCCTTGGTGCTTGGAGCTCTATGAAGGTGTATCCTTTTTATCATATTTATGGCAGTGTTTCGTAGCAGGCTTTAACGATTTTTGGCAACTCATTGGTCGGGTTCGGTAAATGGGGCACAAAGGCCATCATTTTTAGTAATTTGTAATCCTATCTATAAGGGTTATTCCTCCAATTTAATTATGTAATTATATACCATTGGGACAGACAAACTACCTGTGTCTATAGATATATAAAGATGGAGAAAAAGACATCCCATATCATAAGAATAATTACGATTTGAAAAAAAAAAGGAAAACAACACTAATCGTCCACCGTCCGATTGCCATATTTTTCTAATAATTCTACCCTAAAACCAAGCAACTAAAATTGCACATTGATAACAAAAATAGCATCCATCCATATTGTTTATGACATATTACTATTGTTTATTGTTTTCGTTAGATAAATTGTGTATTTTGCGTTTGAAATTTGCCTAATGAAAATTTATGTTGCATATTAAAAAAACATGAAGAAGCGAAGAAGATAATTTGCCGCCGATAGACCGATATCTCTTTAAACTTATAAAACAGTCACCAAATAGAAATCAACAAAATCTTCATCTAAAACTTATTAGCTCAATAAACCACTTAATTATTTCCATGGTTTTACAAAAACAACTCATCATAGAGGCAATTTTATGCCTTTTCGCCCTCCCAACATTCTAAAATGAATTGATTGCAATTTGGCTGATAAAATGGATTGAATCCATTGGGATTATTATACACTTGAATTTGCCATTGATTCTTATTTATCCCACAAACCTCATCTTCATATCCATTGCCTAACCCATTCTTAGTGTTCATAAACAAATTATTAGAAAGATCAAGTGAAGCATCAAGTAAATCCTCCCAGTTATCATTTTCACCATCATCTTCTAACTTAATCAACGGCTGCATCTCTTCTCTCTCCACAAATTCTTCTTCAAATTTCACCCAATTAGTGCTTATGACGTTACAATCCTTTCTAACACATTGCTTATAATTACTATCTCTTTCAGAATCTTCAGTTGAAGTTGATTTATTAGACTGATCCAGCCATGAAGAGGGAGATGTTGCTGAGGATGATGAATCTGTTAATTGCCAAATCCCATTAAGGAAACTCTCAAGAGCTCTAATATGAATCTTTGGAATTCTTTCTATTAATGGATACTCATAACCCGCACACAGTCCTTTCATCTTACACCAATCATAGAACTCACTCAGCTGATCTGCTTGCAAGGCTGCTTTCTTGTAAATTCCAAAGGATAAAACACAGCTCCTGTATGGCATCTGGATTAAGTTATCCAAAACCAGAACAATTTCTTTTCTGAATGTCGTATAACACGTAAAACTATCTCGAATTATATGCTTCATAGCCGATTGAATAATGAAGCTTCTCGCTGCTGCTCCGCCAGGCCTACACTCCATAATTCTATCTATTAAGCTTTGAAGTTGAGGCAGAAATTCAAGAATTCTACCCATTTTTTTCATTTTATCTGGTAAGCTCGCGGCCATGTCTTCTTCTTCTTCTTCTTCTTCGTTGGGTGCCTTGGCATCCAAGGCAAAGCAATCTAGAGCTTCATCGAGTAATTGAGCATATGATCTTACAAACGCAGTATAATCCTCAGGATTCGAAGACGACTCATCACTACAAAAAAACTGCAGATTAGCGACGGATAAATTCCGTTGCTAATTACCTGTTTTTCGTCGCTAATTTAAATTAGTGACGCCGCGACGAACAGTCGCTAATAGGCCAGTCGCTAATATATTAGCGACGGAATTCAAATTCAGTCGCTAATTTAGCGACGAAAAATTTCGTCGCTAATTTTTTTTTCGGTCGCTAATTTATATTCATAAATAGTCGCCGGAATTATAAATTTACTGTAAAATTTAGCGACGAAATTGTAGTCACTAATATAGTCGCTAATACGGATTTCTCTACTTTTAATTTATTGCATATTAGCGACACATGTTTGCCGCGAATCCGTCGCGAAATTATAACATAATTTCATTTTTTTTACCAATTTACTGCCAGTATAATCAACAAATTAATTTATTATATGTAAAATCGTAATTTATATAATTTAATTTCTGTAAATAAAAATTCTCCAATACAATAATTTAAAAAATATAATATTGCACAGGCAGTGTTTTGTACCAAATCTGCAGAGTTTTGTACCACTCGATATTGAAATTGAAAAGCTTCCCCCTAACTAGTAAATATCACAATCCTAAATTGGAATAATACTCATAGGAAAGGCAGTGTTTTGTACCAAATCTGCAGAGTGTATAAACCTACAAAGTATGACATAATCTAGATATAACTAAGAGCAAATTAATGTAAACCTTGGAGGTTTAAACATCCAGGAACATCAAGAAGACATCTTGTACCTCCAGCAGAATATGAAGATCCAAAATTACCTTTAGATATTACACAAAAGCAATGCAAGTCAGCATTTCACTGCAGTAACTACATTAGCAGAAGAAAAATGGATAGAGTAGCCAACCTGAAGAAACAATGGATAGAGTTACTGTTGCCCGTTTTGCAGAAGAAACCAAACCCTATCCAGTCAGGTGCAAAGCAGTGCAAAACATTGGATAGAATTCAAATTTATTTACGAAATATTTTTAACCCTGCTACGTAAGAACTGACAACCAAAATACATTAAGAGTATGAAAGTTCATAACTATTCAAACACCAACCTTTGCTGGCCGATGCCCCTCAAGTTCACAAGTAGTCCCATATCAATTCAAACAAAGTTAGTGAAGAGCCTTGGTAATTTCTAAGGTAATCACAGTAAAGAAAGAGCATGATATATATATATAGAGCAAAGAACTGTCACAAAGTAAGAGCAAAACTAACAGAGCTAAAAACAAGGGGTAGAGACAGACCTCTACTACAAAATAGAGCAGCAAACAACCAATCAAACCTGCAGTACAAAACCAGCCAGAAACTGAAACAAGCATCAGCAGAAGGCAGCCTAAAAACAACACAACACTACCATACAAACCAAAAGAAAAACGAGAAAAAACCATTGTACAAAAAGAGCAGATCCCGAAATACCCAAGAGATAAAATGGCCTTTTTGGTACTGCAACAAATAGTAACAAACACCAATTAAGAACGTACATGTGAATGATTTCCTGTAAAAACTTTGAAAGAAAAAACCAGATCTGAGAACAGTAGACCCCTGCTTCCGACGCAGTGCCACCGCCTCTGCCTTCCGGAGTCTACCCCTGCTTCCGATGGAATGAACGCTGTGGAAGACCTCGCCGCTGTGAAAGTGAAACCCATACCTGCATCGGCGGTGGAGAGCGGCGGAGACAAGAGAGCGAGAGATGAAAGTGAAAGTTAAACCCTAAATTATTTATACAGGGACAGTCATTTTGGGACAAAGAGGAACCGACTGGTTCCTTAAATATGAAGACAAAGGGAGAGACCAAAACGACGTCGTTTTGGCCAACTTCCACTTTAAGCCCCCAAATGTACACTATTTGCAATTTAACCTCAAAATTTCTTCTTTTATGCAATAAAACCCAAAACTCAACTATAATTCAACCTAATTTATTATATATTTATTTTATTATCAAATTTATATGTTATTCGGGTCGATTTATTTATTATTCGAATAGTTTAAAAATTGGGCCGTTACAAAGGGTTACCATTCTTAAAATACAAAAATGTCCCTACCAATCTTCACTCTTTTGTCTTTATATTCAAGGATTGTTTGGTAAACATATAATTAAAATTTCTAATAATTAATATTTGATCATTAATATTAACAAAATAAAAATAAATTATTAAAATTTTCAGAATTATTTTAAATGAGATAAAAAATTTTATATTATTATTTTACAAATCTTTATTTTTATTAATCTGCATAATGTAATTATAAAATAAATATATCAATTAATTTATTATTATTATTAAAAATGTAAATTTTCTAAATAAATAAGTTAAGATTTTGGGATAATTGACAAAAAAATTATTAAAAATGTAAATTTTCTAAATAAATAAGTAAGACCGTAGATCAAGTATTCACAGACCTTAAAAATTAATCTTCACCATTCAAAATTAACAACAAGGAGTTTCGAACGTATTCACCAAAAATTAGGCCGATCTAACGGCAAATAATTTTCTGATCGTCTTCACATATAAAATTGGTCATTATGTAAAAAATCCAGAAAATAACCTTTTTTTTTGCAATCAAAACTGAACTTACAGATCTTAAAAACTAATCTTCACCGTCCAAAATTAACAACAAAGAGTTTCGAATGTACTCACCAAAAATCAGGCCAATCTAACGGCAAATGATTTTCCGATCGTCTTCGTATACAAAAACTGGTCATTATGTAAAAAATCCAGAAAACAGACTCTTTTTTGCAATAAAAACTGAACTTATAGACCTTAAAAACTAATCTTCACCGTTCAAAATTAACAAAAACGAGTTTTGAACGTACTCACCAAAAATCAGGCCAATCTAACGGCAAATGATTTTCCGATCGTCTTTGTATACAAAAACTGGTCATTACGTAAAAAATCTAGAAAACAGACTCTTTTTTGCAATAAAAACTGAACTTATAGACCTTAAAAAACTAATCTTCACCGTTCAAAAATTAACAAAAACGAGTTTTGAACGTACTCACCAAAAATCAGGCCAATCTAACGGCAAATAATTTTTTCGATCGTTTTCGTATACAAAACTGGTCATTACGTAAAAAAAATCCAGAAAATAGCCTCTTTTTTTCAACAAAAATTGAACTTACAGACCTTAAAAACTAATCTTTACCGTTCAAAATTAACAACAATGAATTTCGAATGTACTCACCAAAAATCAGGCCAATCTAACGATTTTCGTATATAAAACTGGTCATTACATAAAAAATCCAGAAAATAACCTTTTGTTTGCAACAAAAACTAAACTTACAGATCTTAAAAACTAATCTTCACCATACAAAATTAACAACAAGGAGTTTCGAACGTACTCACCAAAAATAAGGCCAATCTAACGGCAAATAATTTTTCGATCGTCTTCGCATACAAAACTGGTCATTATGTAAAAAATCCAAAAAATAACCTCTTTTTTGCAACAAAAACTAAACTTACAGATCTTAAAAACTAATCTTCACCGTCCAAAATTAACAACAAGGAGTTTCGAAAGTACTCACCAAAAATAAGGCCAATCTAACGGCAAATAATTTTTCAATCGTCTTCGCATACAAAACTGGTCATTATGTAAAAAATCCAGAAAACGGCCTTTTTTTTTACAATAAAAACTGAACTTACAGATCTTAAAAACTAATCTTCACCGTCTAAAATTAACAACAAAGAGTTTCAAACGTACTCACCAAAAATCAAGCCAATCTAACGGTAAATGATTTTCCAATCATTTTCGTATACAAAACTGGTTATTACGTAAAAAATCCAGAAAATAGCCTCTTTTTTGATATAAAAATGGAATTTACAGACCTTAAAAACTAATCTTTACCGTTCAAAATTAACAACAAGGAGTTTTGAACGTACTCACCGAAAATTAGGCCGATCTAATGGTAAATGAGTTTTCGATCCTCTTCACATATAAAATTGGTCATTATGTAAAAAATCCAGAAAATAGCCTGTTTTTTGCAACAAAAATTGAACTTACAGATCTTAAAAACTAATCTTTACCGTTCAAAATTAACAACAAAAAGTTTCAAACGTACTCACCAAAAATCAGGCCGATCTAACGGTAAATACTTAACCGTTGAATATTTACTTACACTATTCCGTATAAAAAGCTGTTCAATTTGTATTTGAAGATCCAACCAAACCGTAGACATGCAGATTCAAATGGACTATATATTTGGATTTATCAGATAATATCTTAACTTATTTATTAATCTGGCAATGTTTAGAATTTCAAAGCCATTTCTCCATTTTCAAATCAGTAAATTTTCTCAGTCTTTCATACCACTCAATTAATTAATCGTGGTAGTGAAGTTAAATGGTAAGGATGAGTTTAGATAGAGGTTTGAATATTTAAAAAAATAATAGAAATAAAATTGAAAAGTGTGTGTGTGTGTGTGTATTAGAAAATTTATTCATTTAAAAAAATAATAGAAATTAAATTGAATAATAAATTAGAAAATTTATTCATTTTGACTTGTATGAGTTTAAGTCTTGGATTGATAAAATAGAAATTAAATATATATATATATATATATATATATAAGAAAATTTATTCATTTAGAAAATTGTATATTACTTTTTATAAATATTTATTTTTTCATCTTGAACACGCAAATATATAATAATCATAATAATTAGTTTATTATTATTATTAAAAATATAAATTTTCTAAATAAATAACTTTAGATTTTGGTATAATTGATAAAAAATTATTATCAACTTATAAAATAATTTCTAATTTCTGTTACAAAATAAAATATTCATTTCATATGGTGTATATTAAAATTACTTAAAACTATACATAAATTATGTGAGTGAAATTAAAAAAAATTATTTCTTAATTTATTTGCGACGGATTAGCGACTAAATACCTCCGTCGCTAATTGCATTAGTATTATAATTTCCGCTAATTAGCTAGTTTCGCGGTATCGGGTTACTAGCTAAAACTGAGTTTTTTTGTTTTGTTAGAATATATTAGCGACAAAAATTTTCGTCGCTAATCCGTCGCAAAAAAAGCGCCAAAATTCCCCTCCAAAATTAGCGACTAAAATGTTCGTCGCTAAATTTTCTGGAACTAAATTGATGAATAAAAAATTATAAAATTTAGCGACGGACATTTGCGTCACTAATTCCGTCGCAAAACATGGCACGTATACTTCCCGCCAATAATTAGCGACTGTTTATTTTTTTCGTCGCTATTCCGTCGCAAAAATAGAAAATATCATTCTCACGACGGAATTGTGAAACAGTCGCGAATCCGTCGCTAAATTTGCGACGAAAAAATTTGCGTCGCTAAATTTAGTCGCTAATTGGCAGTTTTTTTGTAGTGCATCCCGGAATCGACAGGGATATAGAGAGAGCAAACCGTTCGATTTAGCCCATAAAAGTTCAGTTCGGAAAGGGGAATGTTGAGGCAAGGATCTGAGCAAGCGGTGAAGGAGGAGGAGACACTTGAGGGCTACTTTCCAACAGCGAGTTCGGCCAAAACGACGAGTGAAGCTAAGAGAAAAGGAATGAAAGGACGAAGGACAAATGGAGAAGATCTTTAAGAGCTCGTTTATGTATCTTTCTGGCAATGGAAAATCATCAGGAGCTGTAGCTTTAACAATGATCAGATCAAGATCGGAAAAGCCACCAAATGTTGCAACTTTTGCATACTTAAGTGAGCTGTGCTCCTTTAGGGCACATAAAACTTGCCTGAATTTTCTCTGCATTGCTCTAAACATAGAGAGAGAAAGGGAGTAATGAAGGAAGAATAAGGAGGAGAAATGGCGATATTTGTTGAGGGATAATTGGCATAGAAAATGACAAAGTATATTTAACGATTGGAACTTTGTTTTTTAACACTAATTTTTTAATTTGCTCTACTATAATGTATCTTGGAATCATATCGGATTTTACAATTTCAATGGACATTCTTTTTGTACTTTTTGCTTTATTCTTGGGAAAAAGGAAATAAAATTATCCATATTCTTACGATTTGAAATTAGTTTATAAAATGTGTAAATATTAAGCTATTTGAGAATTATTTGGGGGTAGCTATACCGTCGAATTAAGCTAGCATATCTAATCTCGTCTAATTTAACAGTGCCCACATTGTATACGGACGGACACATCTAATCATAGTCCGTGTGATGAACAAATGTCACAGTTTGATCAATAGAATGCAGTTTTTTATTTTTTATTTTTTTTTCTATAAGGGTTGTAGTTGAAATTGGAACTAGAGTTCTTAATTGGTAAGAACTTTGATTATTTCCCCAATACCACTAAATTAAATTTTATTTGTTGGTTAGAAAGTGTACAAATTTTTTTTTTCTTTAGAAAGTCATGT
Organism: Excoecaria agallocha; assembly: GCA_037975025.1. NCBI lineage: Eukaryota > Viridiplantae > Streptophyta > Magnoliopsida > Malpighiales > Euphorbiaceae > Excoecaria > Excoecaria agallocha. The sequence continues at coordinate 47,664,876 of CM075808.1, read as the reverse complement.
TTAGGATGTGAATTATTTTGTTGGAGCATGCAGAGATTAATTTATCACTTGAAAAAAAAAGTAATGGGAGGAAATAGAAGCTTTGAATCCTAGAATTTCTTTAAGTTAGTTTATCTCTGGGACGTTCCCTTATAAACTATGGAATCATTGCTCAATTTGAAAAGATTAACTACAACACATAATTTAATCTCAGACTTATGAATGTTAGTTTTTTGAAGAAATTAAGAATTTTAATGCAGCAATACTAATAATTTTGTCTAATTACAAAAAGTTGGTGGTATCATCATCATACGATATTGAATCTGTAAAAATTATTATTATTATTATTATTATTATTGTTGTTGTTGTTGTTGAGCAAAATTTATTACTCATTTCATTTTATTTTAAGTGCTCAATTTTGTTACAGTACGGAAATAAAAAATATTTATAAAATATATTAATCTTATAAAAAATTTAGCAATGAAAAAATTACTATTTTCTAATTTCATATATTCTATTTAATATTTATATGGTCATAATTAAATATAAAAGGTAAATATATAAATTTTTATCGAATTTCTAAATAAATATTTAAATGGTTTCAAAAAAATGGTGAAATTTAACATTGGCAAATGAAATCGCCTTAATGTGTTTTTCCTATTCTAATTATTTGTTTATTAAAACTTTTGTCCTACTAAAAGAATTTTCTTGACGTCCTCTGGCAGTATGAGAGAAGTAATTCTCTCTATTTCTATATATCCTTTGTCCATAATTGAAATTTATTTTACTAGAAAATATATGCGTTTTTTTTTTTTTATTTTGGTGTAACATAAAAAAATTTAAAAATAACAGTAAAAATAATTAGTATTGTAGGGTATTAAAAAAGGGTACTTAAAGTTGTTCTCTAAAATGCAGGTCCCACAAAATTTTGGCCTTTTTTTTTTTTTTGTATTGAAAACGGCACAAAGATTTCGTTTTTTATTGTTGCTAAACAGTGTTATTTGGCGTGCGAAAAGAGAGCCTGCGATCCCTTTCAAAACATTGTCATTTTATTGAATGAAAAACGGTGCCATTTCACGCTAGACGAGGCAACAGATAAGAAAATCTGAACCAGGTGCATAAAAATTACTGTAAGCTATAGAGTACATAATAATTTCTGTGCCCTGCAGCAGAGGCACGAAATTTTTGTAATAATTTTTTTTTTTTAAATTCTATACATATATGATTCCGGCTTGCTCTTTGTTCATTCTTTCCCTTATTCCTACTCTCTATCTTTCTTGCTTTCTCTTAAAATTGCCAATATTTTCTTGCTCTTTAAATTTGTATAGTTGAAATTGTTTGATTGAAATTGCGAAGGCAATTTTGTTGAAGGCTACTTTCAATGTAAGTTATATTAATATAATAAAAATAAATTTATAATTTATAATTTTAATATATGTCTAACTTAATTTATATTTTTGAATTGTAAATGTTATTAGCTTAACAATATAATTCCGATTATTATATTCGAAGGTAAGTTACTATATTTTTTATTTTTAATGATTTTAATTATTATACATAAAAAGATAAATTTAATAGTAGTGGGTAAAAAAAATTAAATTTATAAATTATCATTGGTTTGAACATCCATTTTTTAATTTTTAGTCCATTGTAATGTGTTACAAATTTATATACGATTTTAAATTTTATATTTAATTCTTTTATTGTTGAAATTAGTTAATTGAACCATTAATTATGAAAGTTTTATAAATAATGTAGGAATTAGAAAATATCGATTTATATGTATATTGTTATATTTTAAGTATATTTTATATTTTTTTTGTTAAATTTTATAATTTAATTATATTATTACGTGGGAGTTGATGCATGTGATGTAAATTTATAATAAAACAATAATTTGAAAATAGTGAATTATATAATAGGACACTTATATATCATTCTACTAACCCCCCACGTTCAGAGCTAAATTTAAATTTAATTGATATCTTGTGAATAAGTTTTGGAAGTGTCGGTTTGCTCTTGACTTTCAATCTTCTCGATCTTGCTGAAAGACTCGAAGTATCATAATGGTAACTAGCTATATTTCATATTTATTATCCTCTAGTATGAATTATAAACGTTGCTGGAATCGACATTCTCTAATTCCTACATTATATGTACATCTTTAAAAATTAATGTATCAATTTACTATTTTCATCACAAATAAATTATCTTTACATTTTTAACACATTCATAATTTTTTTCCATTTTATGCATCTAAGTTTTTAAATATTTACTTGTCTAACAATTTTTTTTAATTAATTGAATAAATTAAAAATTTTTCTCACTTTTCAAATCTTTAATTTTTTAAGTATTCATTCATAAATTTTTTAAATTTTTATATAATATTATGTATGTTGACTAGAATTAAAAAATTTTACAATTACTTTCCTGAATTCCTAAATATCAAAGGATGACAATATAAAAGTAAAATAATATAACTAAACTTAAACCACTAATTTCTCCGCAAATATTGATGGTTATAATTTATCATAATAAACTATAAAATAACATGAACAAATTAATTATCTTAATTTCAATTAAACCTCTTTCTAAAAATAAATAAAACGCATTAACAATGACTTACCTTTAAAAATATTGATAAAAATATATTCCATCCATTATATCACTTACAAATTAACAATGAAAATAAAATTACTAATAAATTTAATCAATAATTAAAAAGAGATTAACAAAATTATTTTAAAATATATTCACAAAAATTACCTTATTTATAATCTTCAATCAAATCTTCTATAACAATTTTAACAAAATAACAACTAGTGTAATGGACATTTGAATGTATAATTATAAAATAGGAATAAAGAAGGAAAATAAATTGAGAGAAAAGAAGGTATTAAAATGAGGAAATGAAAGAAGTGAACAAAATGAATTATTTAAGGAAAGAGAGTTCATTATATATTTGTCTTTTATGGTAAAAAAATTTGTCTAAATCCGGATTTCAAAGCTTCAATTTGAAAAAAAAGGAAATGCGTGCTATCAGCAGCAGCTCATGGGAGTTATTGTGTGCTGTTACAGTGTATAGTAACTTTCGTGCTATGTAGGCTTTTGATTAAAAAAAATTATATACGGAAAGGGACAAGATGGGGTGTCATTTTCTAACCGCATGATCCACTAACAAATTCTCTCATATGTCGTCTTGTCCATCGCGAAATGACACCGTTTTAAGAAGCACGACGTGTGCTTTCTTTGCACGTCAAACATCATCGTTTTGCTACAGTAAAAAATGGCACAATCAATTGCCATTTTCAATACAAAAAATGCTGATTTGAGCGTGGATCCCACCAGTCAAAAAATGGCAATCCTAAGTGCTATTTTTTAACCCTCTAAAATGCTAATTATTTTAATTGTTACCCCAGTTTTCTATTTGTTTTAAAAAAAATTTCACCAAAATAAAAAAATTCAAAATATAAGACACCATTAATTGCAAATAAACTGTCAAATTTTTGTAAAATTGAAGGAAAAAAAGGGTGTGATACCAGAAAATAAATAATTAATAATTCATATCCTTTCCCACTTTTAGAAATTCTGCAAAATAATTTCGTGAATAAGATCACATATAAATCTCTTATATTTTGTGGAAGGCACCGAGACGTGTAAAAAGTACACTAAATCTTGGGGTTAAAGTTTAATCATAATATTATTTTATATTTTATCTTTTTTATTTCTATTTTACCTTTATCAAAATTTTTTTAGGAAGGTATTATTATTATTATTATTATTATTATTATTATTATTATTATTATGAAGTTGAAGAAAAAGGAACAAAACAAAATACTATAAAGAGGCCAATCTAGAAGCAACAGAACCCATGGCATCGGAAGAAAGAATATGTCCAAAACCTATAGGACAATGAACGTGCCAAATAAATCGAGTATCTTGATCAAAAGTCCAGTTTGCAAGAAAATTCGTTGTGCTATTGGCTTCTTTGTAAATATGTCAGACTTGAACTTTCCAATCCCATTGTAAGAGCTCATGAATGCAAAGAAGAATAGCATTATGAGATGGATGGATGACATAATTACTAGAAATTGCCGAGACCACACTTTTATTATCTATACGAAGCACAAGTTTCTTTCAACCATTTTTCCAAGCTTCCTATAGACCAAGAAGAACTTCCTAAATCTCAGTAAAATAAGCATTAACTCTACTCATAAAAGCTATATAACCTCCAATCCATCTACCCTAAAGTCCCGAAAAATGCCACCTTAAGAAGCTTTATAAATTGACCGATGAAATGCACCATCTGTATTGAAAATAATCCAGCCTAGAGGGGCTGGATTTTAACCAACCAAAATCTCTTATTTCCCACTAGCATTTCTATTTAAAGTAACCATGAAATCTTTGGCTATAAGGACTACTCTAGGTCCTCCTGTTACCTATCATCTTATATACTATTTTACACATGATCAAACTGTTTGTGCAATTATCGTGTTAGTTCATGTTATTTTTACATATACATATACCAATATAAAGTGAGAACTATATAAATAATGCTTTTGGATACATTATATAACCCTTACACTATTCCTTATATTATATTTTACTTAGCACAATATAAAGATTACAAGAACAAAATAAAATATAACTTCATACTTTGACTACTTCTATCTCTCGTGTTGGCCTGGCGACAACAGATCTTGTTCCTTCAAATCAGATCCTAACTTCTTATACCTACACGAATAAACACCCGTACTAAGTTTAAAGCTTAGTGGGGAACATAAATTATAAAGACAACCTCTCATAGGAGTCATCAATAACATACACACATATGAGCATACAATTAGACATATAATAAGAAAATATCCAGAGCAGACAATATGTTCATAATATTGCAAACATTATGCATCTTACCTTATCATGCACAATTATTATATCTTCACTAAAAATTTAATCATTTTGGTTTATCATATGTTTACTTCATTTGATTACTTATTAAAGTATTTATTTAGTATATATGTTGTATATGTTTTAATTATTAGTTCATGTTCGAAAAGTTTATCTTTAAATAATTATTACAATCTTAAATTAAGTGTGATTCGTATATTGGTTATTCGTTATTGGGTAGGTAACATGTAACTATAAAGAATATATGCATTTGCAGCACGACTACTGACAATCCACCAACTAATCATACATTTTCATTTATAAATTTACAAACATAAGTGAAAGAAGCATTAGATAATTTCAACACTAAACACGCATAAAATTTCATTGAAAGTGATATCTAAGTCAAGTATGAAATATCGTATCATCCCTATTAAATTGTTATTCATATCCTTTTATTTATATTCTGTATTAGGCCTGCACCTTTTCTAAGGGTATGGATATAGACGAAACTAGGGTACCCGAAGGTACAAAAGGATACCCAAAGGTATCAAACTATAGATCCAAATGGGGCTAAACTGTACTATAGACTAGTCAACTGGATCCAAATAGAGTCAAATCATATGATTCCAAATGGGATCAAACTGTACTATAGACCCAAACGGATCAAACATGTGGCAACTGCAATATACCCATATAGATATGCCTATCTATCCATAACCTAGATATAGATGCAGGTAATTATAATTATTTACTTTAATCTCTTTACTATTTCCTTTCACGTCTTATTTATTTATAACTCATATGCATGAGCATAACTAGGAATAAGGAATCATATGCATATTCACTCATTTTTATATGCTCTTATAGTCTAATATATCTTATTCTCATGTACTAGAATTAATTATGCAACTGTAAGTACATTATTGTAACATATCATTGGGGCATCTATACATCATTACATGCTTACATTTATATATCATTATTCAACTCCTGTATTCTAGTACATTAACATATATATTCATGGAGTTAATATGAAAATCTAATAAATATAACTAGTCTTTTTACATACTTGCATATGTCTTTATTTGTTTAGATATGCGTGAATTTATTTGTAATTCATATAACCTAATTCTTTAGCATGCATACATGTACAAGGATCCTTATATAATCATAGTTACATAACTTTGAAAATTAATGCATTACATTCATTTTCATGTTATTTCATTCGTTACCTGCACACTTTATCATATTGCATAATTTCACAAGTAAATAATCAAAATGAATATAATAATATATTATGTTTATAATCTCTTATAAAATAATAGTATGGTCTACCTTTACCTTGGTACACCTATATAAGTATTATATTTTAACTTAGTTCTTATATGATAACTTGGTCTTTACACATTTAGTGCCATGCTTTATGCTCATTTTTATGTTTAACATGTTCTATAGATATTTAGGGAGGTTGAGACAAGCTTTGGTAACCATTTGGGACCTAAGTTCAACTTTAGGTAGGAACAGGGGAGTGTTACGATCATTAGATTATACCTACTGACCATGACATAGGTTTTATTTTGGTTCTGGACTGAATTTAAACTATATCATGGTTAGTAGATTATACCTGCTGACAGTGAGGTGCATTCTGCCCATAGATAGATTTTCAATCTTAATTTGTATGCACTTTTAGACCTGCAAAACAATATTTTTAGCCAAAGTATTGTTCTTCTATGTCTCTAGTTTTCAAAATATAAAAAATCACCCAATCAGACCTGAAAATCTCCAGATATTCAATAAAAATCAAATACTGCTCCTAATGATGGGGTAGTAACCATAAGCAGAATTTAAGCTAAATTTTTGCTATCATACCAACAGATTCAGCCTTTGAGTTCTCATACAAAATCAAGATATATGAGTATATTTTCTACTTCAATTGGAATTTCTTAGTTTGAGTTACTGTAGCTTAAGATATCATCAAAATAGTGCAGACTGATCATTTAAAGCCTAGAATAGTTTTTGATAAATTCAAGAGTAGCTTTTCTATTTCGGTTTTAAAGCATTCTCGAGTTAAATTTTCATAATTCTAACCCATTGTAGCATCTTAATTATAATCAATTTATCATATCACCAACTTAAACATATACAATTAAAATAAGTAAAGTTCCCATACCTTATTGATGCACTAATATCCCCTTCTTCAATCTCTCTCTCTCCTCTCTACATCCTTTTACCTTACTCTTTCCTTCCCTTCTTTCTTTATAAGGTAAATCATATATGTCAATTTCCATTTAGATTCTTTAATTTAAGTTTTATCATATACAACAAATAGAAAAAAGATAAGTAAAAGTTATTACCTTAAAATTTCTTAACCCCTAAATTCTTTCTCTTTACAACCTTCATAATTGAACTTAAGGTATTGTCTTAAGAGGAAATGGCTAACTTTTTAAGAGAATAATAGATGTTTGAGTCCCTTTAAGTGGTCGACCATCATTTCTATAAATCTCTTGGCTATGATACCTCAAATAAATTTACTAAATTATGATCAAGAGGTAAAAAGAGTATCTTTATGTGATATTTTAATGTATCAAAAGGATATGTGTTTATGCGTAAGCAAACAAATATCTAGATAACCGAATTTGAATCACGTGACATTATATTTTTGGAAAATGAGTTTTCGAAGTTGGGCAAAGTAAGTTAAGACTTTACTTTCTACGAAATTCAAGTAGATTAACTACCTGGATCCCTCCATTTGAGTGGGAAGAAAATTGATGAAGAAGGCCAATACACTCTTCTCAATAGTTCGAATATTTGGGATTCTTCATTCAATAGAATGATGAGCATGCCTAACTCCAATGGGAGCATAGATATTCAGGATCTTTATTTGAGTAGGAGTATAGAGCTTAATTTCAATAGGAGCATTTTAAACTATGATGAATATATGAGATATATTTATCAAGATTCAAAATCGCAGAAATCTAAATGAAAAAGTATTTCACGCCAATGATTTGAGATCAAATGTGCGAATGAGACCTCTTTTATTACACCATAAGATAATGATGAGCCTAAAAATGTAAAAAAAGATCTCTCATGTCCAACTAAAGATAAATGAATTAAAGCAATGAAAGAGAAAATGGCTTTTATGAGATAGAATCATGTTTGAAAATTAGTTGATCTACCTGAAGGACGTAAACTAATTGAAAATAAGTGGATTCTTAAAATAAAGTAAAAAACTGATGGCAATATTGAAAGATATAAGTCTCGATTAGTCGTTAAGAGATTTACACAATAGAAAAGAATTAACTATGAGGAGATATTTTCACCTATTGTTAGATTTACGTCGATAAAATTAATTCTAACCTTGATGGCTTATTTGGACCTAGAACTACATCAAATGGATGTAATTAAAGACTACTTTTCTTAATAGATGATTAAAAGAAGAAATCTATATGGAGTAGCTTATAGTTTTCATTAAAAAAGGCAACAAACATAAGATTTACCAATTGATGAGATCAATCTATGGTCTAAAGCAGTTTTCAAAATAATGATATTTGAGATTTTATGAAATAATCATGTCGAATAAGTTCAATGTGATCGATGAAGATCATTGTATTTACTCTAAAAGCTCTAAAAATAAATTTATCATTTTAACATTGTATGTAAACAACATACTTATAGTAAGAAATGATAAAGAATACGTAAATCTAATCAATAATTTGTTGTCTTCTAACTTTAAGATGAAAAATATGGGTCAAGCAAATTATATCATTGTAGTTAAGATTTTAAGGGATCGCTTGAGAAGATTATTATCACTATCTCAAGAGACATATATCAACAAAGTTTTTGAATAATTTAATATACAAAATTGTAAGCCCATAGATAATCCCATTGCTAAAAATCAGTCTCTTAGAAAAAGTATATATCCTAAGATAAAAGAGCGGATATAATATATAAAGAACGTTCCATATGCCAGTGTAGTAGGAAGTCTGATGTATGCAATATTATGTACTAGACTTGATATATGTTTTACTAGGGGCAAGAAAAGGATCTGCATTTGAGAGGATATATGAATGCTAATTGGGAAGGAGATATAGATGAGAGAAAATCCACATCAGGTTATATATTCTTGCTAGGCAAGGATGCCATTTCATAGAGTAACAAAAAATAGACCTGTTTAGCCCTTTCAACAATGGAAGCAAAATTTATCTCTTTCTTAGAGACGGTTTGGTTAAAATGATTTATGGACCATCTGAGTGTAACCAGAGGAATCTGTGACTGTCTATAATGATAGTTAGTCATCAATAGGTTACATTAAAGATCCAAAAATTTATAGTAGGACAAAACATATCAACATTAAGTATAGATATACTAAAAATATTGTTGCACGAGAAAAAGTGAACTTTCAGTATATTTTTACGCAATATATGATAACAGATCATTTAAATAAACCTATATCAAAAGATGTGTTTGAAAGACATATTAGGTCCCAGGCTTTACATAGGATTTTATATATACCGTAATCCATTTACATTATTATTTATGAATAATAATAATTAAGTTCATTGTTGGCAATACATGAGTGTAAATATTTAATATGTGAATATTTACTGTTATAAGATAGAGCATGTCGGACAGAGAAGTAACCCACTCGTACGAGTGTTTACATTAGTCTTGTTAATGAGTTAACAATGTCTAATATGAGGTAATTTTTTGAACACAAAGTGAATTTCGAGAATCTATCCAAACTAAAAGTGTCATCTCACGAAAATTACAAGATAAATCTTGTTAACGTGTAAGATAAAGACACACATGAAATTGTGTGCTTTGGATTAAGAATGATCCGATGATATGTTAAATGTAACTATCATTTTTTTATCCAAAAGCCAGAAGTAGTCCTAAAAAAATAGAAAGGATAGAACACCATAACACATGCATCATATCATGTGTGCTTGAGTTGACAAAAGGAAGGAAATCTTATGTGAATGATCTCAATTATTTTCCTAGTGTGAGATCCTATCTTTCGACCCTCATAACCCTTAACTTATACCAGAAGTATAGTTCAGTGTTGCTAGCTTAGTTAGTCTCCAAAAGGTTATGAAAAAATTTTAGCCTAGTGGATCTAACTAGAAAAATAAGTTGGACAATGATGGATGACATATAGTAAAAAGAAAAGATATTGTTTATCACATTCGATGGTTTCATGGTTCACTAGTATACCTATTGTGGTTTTTATAAGCATAGATACAATAGTGAATATAAAAATAATTTTTATGAGATTATGAGATAAAATAACAGATGTGAGAAAACCATCTAGGATTTGGCATACGATTGTGAGAAGATCTTGTTTCACAAGACGCTTTATATCCTTGACAAGTGTATAGCATTAGTGTTCTCAAAATATGCCGGTCACACGAACTATCTGGATAATTGTAGAGAATAACTGAAAATCATTTCATTATGTGTGAATGAGATATGAAAGAGTTTGGAATAAATCAATAACTCTCGAGATGAGAAATTGATCTCGATATAAATAAAAAATATCGGAATAGAAAATAATACATATGGAATTAAGTTCATATTGAAAATTCCCTTAATTAGGAAATCTATCTATTTAGTGTGTATTTATGAGGATAGTTACTAATTTGAATTAGCTAACTGACATATTAAATAGAAAATTATTTTTTTAATAATTAAATTGTAACTGCCAATTTAATTAATACCAATTAAGAAAAATTAAATTAACTTAATTGAAACACTATAAATAGGACCAAAAATTTTGCTCTTGGTGTTGAAAAAAATCTCTCATACCAAAATTCAGTCGATTTTACTTTGCATGTGCTTTCTCTCTTTGTCTGTGAGGTTTGTAGTTTGTGGTTCAAAACTTTTATTCCGAGGCTTATAAGAAGTGGATGAGAGTTAGGCCGATAATATAAAAAATGAGCGATTTCGAAGTCAACGTATTTGTGCTATAAGAGATATTTTATATTTATTTCTCATGATATATGTATATCTAACAGGTTTATTCTTAATCTATTAATATAATATGATTTATTGGTAAAATTATATGTTAATTAGACATGAAGATTGGTTAATTAAGAATGGGGCAGATGGAGGAAGAGAGCAAGCAAAAAAGAATTGACGGACTCAAGCTAGAAGAAATGAGGAAGAGAAAACATTATCTTGCTTACATCGGCCAGCAGTGTGTGCTGGACCCACAAAGATGGATGAACTCTCTGATTCTGAGCAACAACAGTGGCCAATTACAGGGTGGCAGGCGCTGTGTTTGTTTGGATTCACGTTGCTCATTTACCTGTACTATTCTTCTTCACAATTAATACTCATATTATAAATTTAAAAAAAAAGTTTGCAATCAATTTCATATTTATACAATTATTAGCTATGGTAACGATTATAAAATAATAAAATAGTTTTCATTCCTTCTTGTTCTTTTTTTTTTGAAAATTATTTTTCATTCTATACATTATATAACGTGATGATTTTATGTCAATTGAAATAAATAGAAGTCAATAAGTCTTGTTACCCTTCGACATGTCATAACCTTTCTCCTTATCAAATTGCCTAAGCAGAACATAATTCATCTTTTCATTTGATATTTATACAGTGAATTTTTCTTATTATTTTTCTATATTCTTTTTCTTTAAACCCTTTCTTCATGCCATTTAATGGAAAGTCATATCAATTTAGCGTAGGGAAAAAGTTATTGTGTCTCATGGAGAAGGATTGAACTAGTCATGGTTCAGCACTAAGCATTAATTTATTCAACAAGTTGATATACCTCTTCTTCCCGAAGAAATGTCATTCTAAAACTTTAAAGCGTCAAATACCTTATTTTCTACGTTATCCTTATATTTGAAAGGGAAATCCAATAACTGATAAAATGAGAAGATATAATTTTAGAGAATTGATAAAAGATACGTTAATAATGGGGTGTGTGAAAATTTTCAGAAGAAGACAATTTTATTGAGAGAAGAAATAATTTTATATGTTAGATGAGTTGTAGGGAGCATTATGGGATACATTATGCTACGGAACAGTTCAAAGAGTTGGATCTTCCTGCCCTATTAAATAGAAAATCGCATTTAGTAACGAAGCTACCCCACTGCCCACCCACCCTGTTTATTGTCAAGTATATACGTGTACCTCATTACCTGTTTTCTTTTATTTCCAACGGAATCCTTGCCTTCTTCGTATTCTTCTTTTCTTTTTAATGACTTTGATATTATATTACTGAATATAAAAGGAAAAAAAATCCATTATTCTTATGATAACTATTAATATATGCTCATATTTGGTGGTATTACTCAATGGTCATGCATTTATTTGCTGATATATATTGGAGTGATATTATCACAAAAAAGAAAAAAATTCTTTTAGTATTTAAAAATATTTCATATTTAGAAATAAAATTTAAAATTTCTTTCTGTAATGGAATTAAAGATAAAGAAAAATAGTCACAGTAGATGAGATGAATTAAGAATTTTGTATTTGTCATTGATCCGGAAATCTAACTGACATTTAGAGTTAAATTCGAATCTTGTCATCTGGTATTGTAAAGCCTGTAAAACACGTGTAGTCGTAATTTATTTTTTCTTCTAAATTTTTTGCATTGGAAATGGAAGATAATAAACTAGTTGATAATACCCAAGCTAAAAACTCGATCCCGTTGTTCACGGTAATTGAGCATATCGCTTAACCTGAATTCTTGCAAACCGACCAAAAACTTGAATCACCGGTCTCTCAAATCAGCTCACAGTTCGATTAAGAACGTATCCCGAGAACACCTCTACCACGATGGACAAACAGTTACCACTAACCTACATTTTCCTCAAGAATTACAGAAAATGGGTTAGTGGCCGAAAAGAACAGGAACTTATTCTTATTATCTCCTGCAAATGTGTCAACCCCTCCTATAAAAAGAGAAAAAATAGGTATAAAACGGTTCCAAAATCTTTTACCAGAAATTTACTCTCTTTTACACATAAATCCTAACTTAACTGTCGGAGACTCCTTAGTCGGAAACCCATCAGTCCTTTATTTTTTTTTTACAGGTGATCGCGAGAAACTTGATGTTTACTTGACCTGTTATCATTTGGTGCGGTGAGTGCGAAACATTGACCTTTTCCCAGATCTCAACCCAAATACTTCCCAACAGGAAAACCAAACCACCAACAACGCCCAGCCTAGGATGCAACAATTCCTCCCTTAACCCAATGACACCAACTATGCTTCCCTAGCCTTAGCTATCCCAAACATTACCCCCAGCATCACCCCTCAAACCACACAATCCCTTATTGCTGCCCTATCATCCATCATCGCTCAGGCACAACCTCCGCTTCTACCCGCACAAAACACCAACTTACCTTGGATTTTGCAGCCTCCTGCTCGAGAACCCTTCTCACCAGCCCTACCCCAAAATTCTAACTCTACCATTACCCTAACTACTAAACAATTTAACCACCTCTTGGATGATCGCATCCAAAGATAACAAAATCGGACTACACTGCAATACCAAGGTAGTTTCTGATACCCCATCTCTTGGAAAATCTTAGCTGTCCCATTTTCCAACATTTGACTTCCTCACCTTTAAACCTACAGTGCTAACACTGAATCCCGAGCTCATATTGACCAATTCCAACACACCATGCTGGTGTTCACTGCGAATGACTCCGCCTTGTGCAAAATATTCCTGTAGACCTTAGCAGACTCAGCTCAGATCTGGTTTCGCAATCTGCCAATGCATTGCATTGATAATTTTGAGCAGTTCAGTGACATGTTCATCGTAAAATTTATAGCTCCATCCACCCGAACAAGGTGTCCACAGATTTGAATCTAGTGCAGCAAGAAAAGGGAAAACCACTACGGGCCTATATGGAGAGGTTCAACAACGTAGCCATGGACATACAAAACCTAAATTTGGAGGTCACCATCAACGCCCTCATTCGGAACACAAAGTGCTAGGACTTTAGTGACTTCTTGAGTAAGAAGCCATCAAATGACTTCACCGAGCTCATATCTAGGGCATATAATACATTCATATGGATGAGGCCCGGCATCTCCACCACAACTCGAATAGTTCATGGACATCTGAGAAGGAAGGAGGTGAAGGAGGAAGAGTAGCTCGGGAGGGGGGAAACCTGAGCAAGACAGACTTGAAGAGATACCGCAGTGGTCCCTAGCACAATTGATCATACGTAATTACCACTCCCCGCTCGGAAAATCAAAGAAATGATAAATTTACACCCCTAACTGCCTCTCGTGAGTAGATACTGGATTGGATGAAGCAGAATGAACAAGTTAATTGGTCGAGACCCATGAGGGAAGACACGAACAAAGATCAGGGCCTTAACTGTGCTTTTCACAGGGATAAGGGGCATGAGATAGAAGAATGCAGACAACTCAAGCGGGAGATTGAACATCTGGTTTGAAAAGGTACCCTAGCATGGTTTGTAAAATCGGATGAAAAAGAAAAGAGACAGAGATCGCCCTCTCCTCAATCAAGCAGAAATAGAGCCAATGGCAATAGGAGGGCACCAGTAGGAGTTATACATGTGATTATAGGTGACGAGCAATGGGATGAGTCCCGAAAAAGGAAGGCCAAGGAGGTCATGTCTGTCAAGCAGGGGGCGAGCTCAGCCCCACGTACGATTCAGTTCTCACCGATAGACGGGGCCTATGTTCGACACCCACACATAGATACTTCAGTGGTCGAAGCAGTTGTTTAGGATTTTTTGGTCCAACGAATATTGGTCGACACAAAAAGTATGGTCAATCTCATAACAGCTCAGGCATATCGAGCATTGGGGATGTCAAATCATCAAATTAAGAAAGTTAACGTCCCCTTAATTGGTTTATCTGAAAGGCTTGTCCGGGTAGATGGGCTAGCAACTTTATTTGTACAACTCGAAGATGATTCAGTAGTATATGTTTGCCGAGCATATTTCATGGTGGTCAATATCCCATTGTCTTACAATGTGATATTCGGTCGACCTTTACTGGCCGAGGTGGATGCTTGTGTTTCAATGAAGAATCCGTGCTGAAAATCTCCACAGAAGATGAAGTGGCAATTTTGAGGAAAAATCAGAAGACAGCTCGGGAGACGTATCTAACCATGCTCAGAGAGGCTAATCAAGCCTTGCCCTTAGACACAATGGATATATCCAAGAAAGAGAAGCGACGGGCAGAGCCAGCAGAGGTGTTACAAGTGGTCGAACTGGAGTCGGGGAAGAGTGTTTGGATATCAGCTGGTAAGAGTGGGGTGGAAAAAGAAACCCTCCTTTTAAGATATCTCCACATGGAAAACCTTAGACATCCAAGGTGTAAAAAAGGACTTAATAGTTCACTCATTGAAAGTTCGGCCAGAATGTAAGCTAGTAAAATAGAAGAAGAGAAACCATGCACCCGAGAGATAATTGGCCATCGAGCAGGAGATCGATACTTTGATGGAGAGAGGTTTCATCAGGGAGATCTTTTATCTGAACTGGCTAGCCAATGTGGTACTTGTTAGGAAAAGTAGCGAGAAACGGAGAATATGTGTTGACTTCACAGATCTAAACAAAGCATGCCTGAAGGACTTCTATCCGCTATCGAACATTGACACACTGGTGGATTCTATAGCAAGATTTAAAGAGTATGCCTTCCTCGATGCCTTAGCGGGCTATCATCAGATTCTGATGACCCCAGCAGATGAAAAGAAAATGGCATTCATCACTCATAGAGGAACTTATTGTTATCGGGTCATGCCCTTTGGATTGAAAAACGCAAGGGACACTTAGCAAAGGTTGATGAATTAGTTGTTCACTGAGCAGCTAGGGAGGAATATGAACATTTATGTGGATGATATGATCGTCAAGATTCGAACATCGGCAGATATGTGTATCAAACTGAAGGAGACCTTCCAAAGACTCAGGAATTTAGGCCTCAAGTTGAACCCTGAAAAATGTACCTTTGGGGTGCAGTCCGGGAAATTCCTTGGCTTTATGATATCGAAGCGGGGGATCGAGGTAAATCCAAAGAAAATCAAGGCAATCATGACCATGGATCCACCTAAAATAGTTCGAGAAGTTCAGAGATTGAATGGAAGAATCACAGCTTTAAAAAGATTCATATCTTGCTTGGCCAGACGATGTTTATCATTTTACCGAGCAATCAAGAACCTCAAGAACTTCACATGGATAGAAGAATGCCAGTAAGCATTTCAGGCCTTGAAGCAGTTCCTTTCAACCTCGCCACTGCTCAGCAGACCAATGACTGGTGAGATCTTGTACGTTTACTTATCTATCTCAGAAGGCGCAGTAGGTGCGATCCTTGTCAGAGAAAAGGAGGGCCAACAGTTTTTATTTATTATACAAGCAAAGTACTTTGGGGTTTTGAGCTTAATTATCCAATCCTTGAATAGCTTGCTATCGCACTTATCACAACAACGGAAAAGATCCGTCCTTACTTTCAGGCACACACGATTGCAGTGCGTACAAACTCAAACTTGAGGAAGGTGTTACAGAGCAGAGTGTATGGGGAGATTGACAGAATGGGATGCTCACCTAAAGGAGTTTGATGTTCAGTATGAGCCACGAACATCCATGAAGGCATAAATGTTGGCAGACTTCATGGTCGAGCTACATGAACCTGCTCCCGAGCCCTCAAAAACAACATGAAAATTATATGTCGATGGGGCCGTGAGCTTGGATGGCACGAGGGCTGAAGTATTTTTTATGAGCCCGATGATAGTCCATATCCGAGCAATAGCACACTTGACTTTTCCAGCTTCCAACTATGCAGCGAAATACAAAGCCCTTTGCTACGGGCTACAGTTTGCGATAAAGTGAAGCCGAACATTTTAGAGATATTCTCAGATTCCTAATTGGTCGTCAGTTAACTGAAAGGAAGCTTTAAAGCCAAGAACGGCTCCATAATCCGCTATAAAGAGCTGACTTTCATATTATTAGCCAGGTTGAAGGAAAAAGGGAGAGCCTGGTCGATCACCCAAATACCCTGGGCAGATAATATGGAGGCAGATACTCTGGCTAAGAGAGCTTGTCTCAACGGTCCGGTCGATACTGCAGACATCATTTCCACAATAATTTCACGGCCAACTTATGAAACCTTTCAGATCCAAGTACATGAGCCAATGAAAGGATGGTGCTTGCCTATTTACCAGTACCTGATGTCAGGCACCTTACCAGAAGACCCAATCCAAGCTTGAAAGGTAGTTCAAAAATCAAGCTTATATGCCATGATGGATGACAAGCTTTACAGGTGATCTTTTTCCAATCCATGAGCTTTTATGTGTGAGCAATGATGAAGGAGATTATATCCTTAGAGAAATTCATGAAGGAATCTATAGAGCTCCTGAAGGCGCACAGGCCATAGCTCAGAAAACTCTCTTACAGGGATATTATTGGCCAATAATGAAGATTGACGCAAAGGCTCTAGTCCAAATGAGCGACAAATGCCAAAGGTTTGCCAACATTTCACATCAGAGCTCGGCAAAGCAAAAATCAATCCACAGCCCATGGCCTTTTGCCCAGTGGGGGATTGACATACTGGACCCTTTTTCCCAAGCGAAGGGATAACATCATTTTTTCGTGGTGGCAGTAGACCACTTTACCAAGTGGGTAGAAGCCGAACCACTTTCCACCATCACACCGACGAACGTCATCAAGTTCCTAAATAAAAATATCATTACAAGGTTCGGTATCCCACACTCTATTATATCTGACAATGGCAAATAGTTTGATTATCAGGTTTTCAAGAACTTCTGCTCAGAGCTGAAGATTCATTTGATTTTCACTTCACTCTACCATCCGTAATCCAACGAAATGATCGAGGTGACAAACAGAACTATCCTATCTAGACTTAAGAAGCGACTTAAAGGAGCCAAATGCCTATGGACCGAAGAACTCAATAATGTGTTATGGGCATATCATACGTCACCTCATGCAGCAACAGGGTTAACACCCTATGCACTAACGTATGGTACTGAAGCTATTATCCCATGTGAAATAGGGGTACCAGGCATCCGAACATCTTCTCCTAACATGGAGAACAACGCTGGTCTCTTGTACAACTTAGATCAGCTTGAAAAAAGCAGAGAGCTCACACAGATACTGTCTGCAATATACAAAAAATGCATGACGGCTTACCACGACCGCATGATTAAGCCGAAGTCATTTCGAGTTGGATAATTGATATTGAAAAAGGTGATATCTGCCCAAACAGCAACAGGAGTAGGCAAACTGGACCCCAACTGGGAAGGACCATACATTATTCGAGTAAGACAGGGTGGAGCATACAGACTAGAAGATGTCGTAGGAAAACGACTACCGCACTCCTGGAATGGGCTCAACCTCAAGCTATACTACCAATAGCTCGGCATTCTCCGTGCTAGAAGTAACTTTGTACTCATTCTCATTTAGTTATCCTTAACTTTTGTTATTCATTATCATTATTTTTCCATTTATTATTTTACAATTACAAGTTGTTTCCATGATGATCTGGCTTCAATGCAAGTCCTTCAGATGTTTCTGCCTATAGGATGAGAGTTTAATGAATGACACATTATATGCAAAGTACTTAGAAACTTTATATCACAATATGTCTGTGTATAAGGGCTCGGTATTATCGCCACATTCGCCCGACCATATTTACGAGTTCGGTGTATAACACCAAATAACTTGCTAATTCGGCAAGTCAATTACGCCTATGGATAAGGGCTAGGCATTATCGGGGGAAATGCCCTATCTCAATAGTAAGTTCAGTGCACATCACCATAAAAATTGCTAACTTAGTAGGCTAACTACGCTTATAAGTGAGGCCTCGGCATTATCGCCAAAATCGTCCTATCTTATCCACCAGTAAGTTCGGCACACATTGCCAAATAACTTGATAATTCAATAAACTAATCTCTCCATAACAGACTCATGCCCAAATAAGAGTTCGGCGAATGCTACCACACAACTCTGGGTTTACGCGTAGAACATTCATGTTTGACAAATTAAACAACTTGCCCAAAGCATACATACAACATCCTCGAGCCTATGTCCTCACTTTGCTCTAAGTATTCTGACTAAACAGTCCTACGACACATTCAAGGTTGGCATTTACAAAGCCTTTGTACTAGCCTATCAAATGCAAGGTATGCATTATGGCGCGATCATTATTTACATCACCCTTTTTTTATAATAGGCAGTTTCTCTTTTTAATCAGTTAAGCCCGATTTTGCAATTGAAGGTTATTCTGATAAGCTCAGGATAACTCACCTCACCACACACAAATATTTTGTTTATCCAAATATGCTTAGGAAGATAAGTCAAATATGAACTTAAATATAAGACTAAAGGAAAAAGAAGTTCGAATTTTCATTAAATTGAAAATTTAATTACATAGGACTAGTCCTCATTTGGATACACATCATCCAGAAAGGACAAGTCGAGATTGGGGTATTTCCCCTTTACAGCAGAGGCTAGTTTCGCACTAAATGCCATACACTTTTTGGTCAGTACCTCGGCCTCTTTTTCTTCATGTTTGGCCTCCTTCTTCTCCCGTTCGGCCTTTTTGAGTTTGAATTGCTCCACTTCAGCCTTGAGAGCAGCATTTATCTCCTTCTCGCAGACCAAAACAACCTCAAGTTCGGCCACTTTCGCTACGGCCTCCTCGATCTGCTTTAAGGCCTACTTGGCCTTCTCCTCGGTCTTAGCCATCTTAGACCGTAGGGCATCGAAGTTTAAGTCAACCTATCAATGCTTTACTATGAGGTCATTTATCTTCGTGATTGTAGCGCTGATCAACTTGGACCCCTGCCAAACACAGAAGGGTCAGGCAACAGTCAAAAAAATCAACACCAAATAATAATTCGAGCTACTTACTTTGATTTGATGCCTATTCAAACGATTGGCCAAGTTGTCGTAGCTCAAAGAGGCGAGGGAACCGACCTCCTTCGGCATGCATGAGGCAACATGCACAAAGGTACTGAAGTCCAGGTCGCTGGAAGAATACTTATCCCTCTTTGCTTCCCAAAACTCATAGATCTCCATGAGCAGCGAGCGGAGATCTCTCGGTTCCTTCTCGATTGGGCCTTGGGGCTCAGAGGGGGAAGCAAGTTCGGCCTCGGCAGCCGGAGTGCCCACAACCTCGACAGTGAAAGACACAGGTTGAACCTCAAGGGGGGAGCCGGCACCACTTCCTTGGCAACGGGAGGTGCGCTGAAAGAGCCTTCGGTAAGTTTCTGCCTCTTTGCCCTCATTAACTCGACAACTTGATTCATTTTCCTCATAACAGCAAGAAAAAAATAAATTAAAACAATGCATCAGTATCATTGAATAGAAAAATACTGTATGTTATCTTTTCTTTGGCGAGGAAGTGGCCCTGAGCTGTAGGGATCTAATAGATTCCTTAAGTCCCACTTATCCCTAGCCAGTTCCCTCTATCGAGCGAGAATTAGCTCCTCTTCATCAGAGAGCCACAAGCTATTGTAGTTACGATTCGTAAACCTCCCCCAAATTGTCCGAACTTAAAAGTCAGCCCGCACTCTTTTCACCAAGAAAAACCGATATTTTCACTTCTTCAGTGACTCCGGGTTCTCAATAAACACTCCATAGCCTGACCTAGCTTGTATATAATTATGGTCTTCAGTTCCAACTCGAAGATCGACCACATGTGTAATGCCTCAAATCTCAGGTCGGTTAATGGTTGGGGAATAATATAAATTGTAGGTATAAAAATTAAATTAATTAATAATAATGAGTTTTTATAGGCATCATTGCTAAATTTTTGAATTAATAGTAATGATTAAAAATATATTTTGGTAACAAAAGGAATTAATATAAATTAATTCCCATTATTTAAAAAAAACACTTTAGGAGTCCTTGAAAATTTCGGGACAAAGTGAGGGAAAAGAACAGAAAGGACAAAAAACAAAATCTCGTGGCCACAATTTACTAAAGGAAAAAAAAGGAAAAGAGAAGCAATAATTAAAAGAAAGAGTAAGGAAACAAAAGGAAAAAAAAGAAGTAGGTAAGCAAAAATCGAAAAAGAAAGAGAGGAGAGAAGCAGGCAAGGGACTGCGCACCACCGGCGATCTCCACGTTGCCGTTGCCTCCCATCGTCACCATTATTTTTCCCATCGCCGGTGCTGCCTTTTCCTTATGGCGTCCTTTTCGGGGTTCAATCCTTCCTGATTTTTTCATTATAACCGACTGCTTCTTCTCCTCTCCGGTAATCCAACATGGTAGGCGGCGAATCAAACACCACCGATGTGCTCCTGAGGGCGGGGTGTGCACCTCGACACCCTTCGTCCGCCTCTAATCGTCGGTAATGCATATATTAGAGGAAAGAGAAATCGATGATTCAAGCTTGATTTTCGACCAAACGGTGTGGTGATTGGGCACGTGGTCACCGACAGTGGGACCCTGAGGCCCAAAACTTCACAATGACAACGTCGGGGCATCTCTGACGAGTTTTCGATGGAGCTCTGGTCAAGCTTCGATGAGTACAGTAGTGAGTAGAAACGAGAAAAATGCAAGAAATCGACTCTAATAGGTGTGTGACTACCAAATTTATCTCTCTAAATGATTTGAATTAATTTAAAATTTTTGTTGAAATTTGTTTAATTTTCTTAGTTTAAATTTCTTGTCTTTGAATATTTATTAAGCAATCTTTTTGAAGTAAATACATATGATTCCTTGCTATTTTAATTGGACTTGTTGTTTTGAATGTTTTAGTGCTGAGTTTTCTTCTTTTAGGTTGTTTGATTGGCATTAATAATTTAAATACATGGCTAAAATTTTATTCAATAGATTAAATCTTAGCTGCAAATGGATGTCAAATTATTTGGTGAATTGATAGAGTAAATTGTACCTCTAATTAGTGATGTTCTCTAGAAATTTAGACATGTATAAAGATAGAAATGTTAAATGGGAGCAGGACTTGAGGTAAGTGAGATTTTATTTAAAAATTTAGATAGTAATTGAGTTATAATAATTAATATGCTCTTGATAATATAAAATATCATTTGAGATGTTGAAATATACTAAAGAAGAAATGTGAAACTTAATTAATTGGTTGGTTTATTCTATTTAATAAAAGTAATTTCAGTAATAAGAATTGAAATATCTAATTAAGAATTGGACATACAAGGAATTTTACAAAATAAATGATTTCAGGTCCCTAACTAAAATGTTAAAAGTGGCTATAAAGATACTTGAAGTCCGTGAGTAACATTTTAGATTAAGATTTAAGTTCTTATATGTCCTTGTTTAGCTTAAGTAATTAATAATTGTAAATAAATTGTATCTGACAATTAGAGGTTATTAGGTTAAAGGCTGAATTTCATATATGCTTAAAAAGGGTATCAATTAATAGTAATATGCTTGTGAGAAGGAAAAATACTGTTTAAAACGCTTAAGGTGATCTGAGAAACCAAGTTAAGACTTTAATCGGAGCCATAGAAAATAAGTATTACAAGGTATGATTTAATAAATGAGGAGAGGCTTATGAAGTTAATATTATAAACAGTTAAAACTAAGGTCAAATGAACGGTAACCTATATATATATTATTGTAGTTAAGTGGTATAAGTGTAAAGTAAATAAGTATACAAGTTATGCTTTTATTAGACAATTGGAATGCATTTTATTTTGATTGGATAAATAATGTTTATGGAATAAAATACATGTAACTTGAATTAAATAATTTCTTGACGAAGATTGTATGAGTTAGACTGTTTTGTGTACTTAGAAATATGATAAATGTACTGATAGGATCATAAAAGTATAGGTATAATTTAAATAATGTATTTAGTGAAAAAATTATGATAAATTGAATTTTTAAAGAGTGGCAAGTGGGACATTACTGTGTCCATGAGAATAAAAGCGGTGAAAATGACATTATTGGTGAAATAGAAGAGCACTAAGGATGAAATAAAGTTGGCAAAGATAATGAAAGCGACAGGCATTGTGGATATATAATGCTAAAATATATTAATGGTACTATTGATTTTATTTAATGATAATATTACATTTGCCCTTAGTAAAATTAGATAGGAATTGGGGTAATCGGATAATGTTGGCATGCCAATTAGGAAATTTGTAATGCGGCGCCTTGATATGTAACATCGGATTGGATGGCTCCGAGAGCTCTTTCGGTGTATGTAAATAAATTGAGTTGTGGATTGAATGGCTTCGAGAGCTAAATCCACAATTGCAGGAATATATATATATGTGTGTGTGTGTAATTAAATTGAGTTGTGGATTGGATGGCTCCGAGAGCTGAATCCACAATTGCAGGTATATATATATGTGTGTGTGTGTGTGTGTGTGTGTGTATAGAAGTTTATATGTTTAATAGAAAAATTATGTATATTGACTGAAAAAATTGTTAAAAAAGGGATTGGATGGTTTCGAGAACTCGATCCCTCGATTACATCCCATTTATCTAGCTCGGTGTAATTCCACTGAATTTTATTAGGGGCAGAGAAAAATAAAGATAAAGATAAAGATAAAAATTAACTAACAAGCAGATAATATTTTATTAATAAAATAATTTATTAAATAAGGTAAATAGTTTATTCATATTGAAGATAATTATGTAATACATAAACCAGCATAATTGAATACAGTTAGAAGTGTACATATTTATATGTACGCGAGTGAATATAACTGGTTGTTAATGTTCCAAGATCTGTTGGTTGTGACCGTCTGATACTAATCAGCAAATAAATTGAGTAAATCAAGAGCTGATTTTGGAAATAATAATTTAGCATAATAACATTTTCTTTTTAAATAAATCAATTTTTGTTACCGATTTAATTTTAAATAAGCTATAAGTAATTGAATATATTTTTTTAGAGCTTGTTTATTTTAATTACATATGAAGCTTTCCCATTGATTTCTTGTGTAAATATGCATTTTTGAATTCTTGATCTTATGATGGTTATATGTACATTATATGTTATTGTATGTGATTAATTGAATTTTATAAATGTATTTAAAGCTGAAAAATTGTAGAAATAAATTTGGTAGTCACCACTAAGCTTTTAGCTTAGCGTGTGATTTTCTCCGCACGTAGGTTGACATGTGGGATGTTCGAGACAAGTAAAGCAGATATTTTGGAAATGTTGCAGCTGAGATTAGCAGATGGATATAGTTACACCAGGAAGATGATTATACTATGCTAGTATTACGTTATTTTGGCATGTACACAATTAAGTTGTATATATATGATGCTTTATTGATGATGAAAAAGAGATTTTGTAGTTGTTATAACTGTATGATGCAACTATATAAATATAGTTGAGAATAAAAATATTAGTATATTGTTTATTTGGCATACGAAGAATGTTAGTTTGAATGTCTTGTTGAGGCAAATGGGAATATATGTGTTGGAGTTTGACTGAGGTTGTGGAATTGTTGTATGATGATAGAAGTGTTGATTTTTATATTCTTATTTCGTAGAAAGTTGTCAATATTTAGGAAAAATTCTGTCAAAATTTCTAGAAAATGAATAGTAATTATAAAATAATAAGGTTTTAAGAAGTAAATTTTATTAGTTAGTCATCTTAAAGGGAATTAAGTTTGGATGTGACATTCGATATTTGGGTCTTCTAACTGACCGGATATCGGGTGTTACAACATGAGTTGGTCGGAACAAGTTTAATGTTAAGTCTATGCCCTGCTCCACGGGCCAAACCTGAAGAGCTGTAAGAGTTCGCCAAACATTGGGGTGGAGCTGTCCTATTGACATGTCAAAGAATTTTAGCACGCTCACTTCGAAACTTGTTAGAGGCAAACGAATGCCAACCTCCAACTGTGCCTCATAAATGGCGATCTTCCTCTTATTGGCGAACTTCGTATTCACCCTTTGTGAAATTGTTGGCTTGCTTGCAAAATAGTTCGGTTCAGATGTTATTTGGGCTAGGAGGGAACTTGGTTCCTCCTCCTTGATCGTTGAAGTTATGCTGCCCACCCCAGGCAATCATCGCGAAGCTTTCTTTTTGGTAGAGGAGGCGACAGACTGACAAAAATCGAAGGGCCAACTTCCTTCTTTCGAAATTGAATTCCTACTCATGCCAGGGACATTACCAGTGGGAGCATCTCCACTATCTCCCACTGTTTCACTCGAGGCAGATCCGAGCTCATGGTGAGGAAAGGAAACTAACAACAAGTGAAAGAAAACAAAAGGGGAAAGAGGTGTTAAAAAACCTGATGAAGAGGGCGGTAGTAGGAAGAAAGCAGGCGAAGAACAAAAACCTTGGAGCCCTAAGCAGCAAATTTAGAGGTTGTCAGTGCATAGAGAAGAAAGGAAGAGAGTGAAAGTGCTGAAAATGAAAAGCGAAAGCTTGAATGAAATGAGGGAAAGGTTTATATAGGAGAACTAAAGCAACTTCGGACCGTCCACTTGGCGGTAGATCTGGACTTGGGGCAGTGTACTTAAGACGGTATGCAGTAACCGAAGCGCCCCCAGCTGTTATGCACGATAAAATAGAAAGCCATAATGACCTCCAATAAATGCATTCACGTTAAAGCTGACGTCAACCTGTTAACTCACAGGCAGTCAGGTAGAGCTAAAGGCAGGCTTCACCTGCAATGAAATGATGCAAATCTATATGGCTTTTGGTCCCGAACTCCAAAATTAGCTCGGAAGGACCTCTGACCTCGAGCCACCTCAACGAGCTCACTCAGCCCAGTCACTACGAGCTCCAACCCTAGGGTGTCGAACACGGCCCATTCAGCGAGCATCCACCAATTGTCGACATAAATATCGCCAACTGAGGGGGGACTTATGATAATAACTGAGCTAAAAGCTCGATCTCGCCATCCACGGTAACTTAGCATATCGCTTAACCTGGATTCTCGCAAATTGACCAAAGACTTGAATCTCCGGGCTTTCAAACCAGTCCACAGTTCGATTAAGAACGTATCCCGAGAACACCTCTACCACGATGGACAAACAGTTACCACTAACCCACATTTTTCTCGAGAATCATAGAAAATGGGTTGGTGGTTGAAAAGAACGAAAATTTCTTCCCATTATCTCTTACAATTGTGCCAACCCCTCATATAAAATGAGAAAAAATAGGTATGAAAATGGTTCCAGAATCTTTTACCAGAAATTTACTCTCTTTTACACAGAAATCCTAACTTGATCGTCGGAGACTCCCTAATCGAAAATCCACCGGTCCTTTATTTTTTTTGTAGGTGATCGCGAGGAACTTGCTGCTTACTTGATCTGTTATCACTAGTAAATCCTTTTTATTTGGTCATTCCTTAAAACAGGGTTAATTATGCCCGTTTTTTTATTTTATAATCAAATTGTAATAATAAAATAATTTATAATAGAAAAATCATAAAATTTCTATTTTATTTTAATTGAAATAAAAATGATATAAAAGTTAATTTTTTATATTATAAAAGTGATAGTTAAGTACGCTACCTATGATTACAATGTCTTTTTAAAATCATTAACCTTTATAAGTTGAATTATCATATGAAAAAAGTTTCATATCATCATATGAATATAAAAAAAATAACGTATACAGAAAACAAAAAAAATTAAATAACTAATCATGATCTATTTGTAAAGTTAATTAATGTTAAAGTCAATGTTATTAAAATTGAATTTGGCCGGTCGAATCGGTTTAATCTCGAACCGTCAGCTGATCCGATTGATTTGATATACAAAAATCGGGAGGAGCAGTTTTGAACCAGTAAAAAAACCGGATAAAATCATAATAAATCAGTTTGAATTTGGAAAAATTAATTTTTGTTCAAAATATCCATACATTATTATTTTTTACTGAGAAAACATAAAATTTAAGTGTAAATACAAAATAATTAAAATTTAAGCAATTTTAATGAATTTTTTATGAGTAAAATAAAAATTATAATTTATATTTGATGAATTTTTTTAAAAATTAACAATTTTTTATTATATTTATCTTAAATTTTTGTTATAAATATTGATTGATTTGAAAATATTATTTTATTATTAATGTTTGATGATAAATATATTTTTTCAAATTATTTTTAACTTTTTTCTATAGTCATATTTTCATAATATTTATATAAAATTTAAAAAATAATATTATTATTTTTTAAAAAATTCGATTGAATCCTAACGAATCAGTCGAACAATAAATTGTTAAACTTTTTCATTTTTTATTATGTTCGATTTTAATAATATTGATTAAAATGATATAATAATTATGTATGATTAATTGTTATTTTATTAATTATTTTTTTATTGATATAAAAAATTAATTTTTAAATTATTTTTATTTTAATTAAAATAAAATAAAATTTTAATAAATTTTATGTTATTTTATCATAAAACTGTGTTGTCCTTTCCCAATATAATGATCTAAAAATACAGTTTTAATTTTGAAGTAGCCAATCAAAATTCACAGAAATGTTATCAAATTAGATGTCTTACACAGACCATTTAAAATTTCGGCATAAGTCTGGTCAACCCTGTACTAGTCTTCCCATGGCGGTCATTCAAATATCTGACGCACTTCGTCCTTTTTCAGTTTTCTTCCTTCCAAAATTCACACCAAAACGAAGAAACCATGTCTCTGTTTTGCCTCCTCTTGGCTCTTCTTCTTCTTCTCTTCTCTTACCCTTTACCATCATCTCAGCAACAACAAAACCTCACGTCTTTCTCCTCCTCCAATTCTCCATGGCGTCCTAACCAGAACAAGATCCTTTTCTCTCCCAATACAACCTTCGCCGCCGGTTTTCACTCAGTTTATCCAAACCTCTTCACCTTCTCTATTTGGCATGCCAATTTGCCACAAATCACGGCTGTCTGGTCCTGCAATGACGGTGGTTCTCCGCTGATCCTCTCCGCCGACGCCTCTCTGTCCATCTCCCCAACTGGCCAGTTCAGCCTGACTAATTCTTCAAGTTCAACAACAAATCTTTTGCTTCCTAGGGTTCAAGGAAGTTCAAATTCGTCGCTGGTGTTACGCGAAAACGGGAATCTTGTTTTTGGAAACTCGCTTTGGCAGAGTTTTGATCATCCGGCTGATACTTACTTGCCTGGCCAGAATATAAGTGGAAACACACTAGTTTCCAAGAATCGTAAGTTCAAATTCTCAAATTCTTCGGCTTTGGTTTTTAATAATACTGAAACTTATTACACCACGCCTAACCCGTTTAAACAACTAAACGCCGATGGTAGTGTGAGTCAAGCGGCCGAGATTTCAATTATTTCTGCTGATTTCTCTACTAATACTAGCATTTTCCGGCCGAGAAGATTGACTCTTGACGACGATGGTGTTCTTAGAATGTACAGTTTCGATCGAAATCAGGACCGGTGGATTGCTGTTTGGCAGTCAATTCAAGAGGTCTGTAAAGTTCATGGAATTTGCGGGCCTAATGCTATTTGCTTGCCAGATAGCTCGAATTCAAGTTATACCTGCGAATGCCCCCCAGGATTCAAGAGAAGTTCCACAGATAAAACAAAATGCGATAGGAAAATTCCTCTATCGAATACCACCAGGTTTATTCGACTTGATTATGTCAATTTCACTGGTGGATCAAACCAGACGAATCTCAAGGTCACAAATTTAAGTTCTTGTCAA
This sequence comes from Excoecaria agallocha, assembly GCA_037975025.1. NCBI lineage: Eukaryota > Viridiplantae > Streptophyta > Magnoliopsida > Malpighiales > Euphorbiaceae > Excoecaria > Excoecaria agallocha. The sequence continues at coordinate 47,636,415 of CM075808.1, read as the reverse complement.
TCCAGTTGCGCGAACAAGCCTAATTGTCTCGGCTTTATGTTCAAGTACGATGGCCAAGGCTATTGTGTGCTGCAACTGGATAAAATGCCATATGGGTACTGGTCACCGGGCACCGAAACCGCCATGTTCTTGCGTTTAGACATCTCTGAAAATGTAACAGAAGAACCTAAGTTTACTGGTTTGACTACTGTTTTGGAGACCACATGTCCTGTTCGAATCAGCCTTCCTCCTCCACCTGAAGAATCCAATGCTACAACCAGAAATATTGTGATCATTTGTACATTATTTGCTGCCGAGCTGATGTCTGGGATTCTCTTCTTTTGGGCATTTTTGAAGAAGTACGTCAAGTATAGAGACATGGCTCGGACTTTCGGGCTCGAGCTCCTGCCCGCAGGCGGCCCTAAACGGTTCACATATGCCGAGCTCAAAGCAGCGACTAATGATTTCTCTAATGCTAATGCTATTGGCAAAGGTGGGTTCGGTGATGTTTACAGGGGAGAGCTGCCGGACAAGCGAATTGTTGCCGTCAAGTGCTTGAAACATGTCACCGGTGGCGATGCCGAGTTCTGGGCAGAGGTCACTATTATTGCTAGGATGCATCATCTCAATTTGGTTCGGTTATGGGGCTTCTGCGCTGAGAAAGGGCAGAGGATTTTGGTTTATGAGTATGTGCCTAATGGTTCTCTTGACAAGTATCTTTTCCCTTCGGGTCAGATTGCAACATCCGGATCTGATATGGAGATGGGTCCATTGGCTATTGACGGTCGGAAACCCATACTTGATTGGGGAATCCGGTACCGGATTGCATTAGGAGTGGCAAGAGCAATTGCGTATTTACACGAGGAGTGTTTGGAGTGGGTTTTGCATTGTGATATCAAACCCGAGAATATACTTTTGGGTGATGATTTTTGTCCAAAGATATCGGATTTCGGGTTGGCCAAGTTGAGGAAGAAGGAAGATATGGTAAGCATGTCTCGGATCCGAGGAACTCGTGGGTACATGGCTCCCGAATGGGTGAAGACGGATCTAATAACTCCAAAAGCTGATGTGTATAGTTTTGGGATGGTACTATTAGAAATTGTAACTGGGTCTAGAAATTTTGAGACGCAAGGATCGTTGATGGACAGTGAAGATTGGTACTTCCCAAGATGGGCATTTGATAAGGTGTTTAAAGAAATGAAAGTGGATGACATTTTGGACCGTAAAATTAAGCATTGTTATGATGCTAGGATGCATTTTGATATGGTGGATAGGATGGTGAAAACCGCCATGTGGTGCCTTCAAGATCGGCCAGAGATGAGGCCATCGATGGGGAAGGTTGCCAAGATGATAGAAGGCACGGTGGAAATCACCGAACCAAAGAAGCCTACCATTTTCTTCTTGGATGAGGATTGAGGAGTAAATGCTTCCATCTATCTTCAATCTTTCTTTGTGCTTGTTCTATTTTGCTTTTCCTGTCTTTCTTTCTTGAGAAAATGGGTTATAGCCTCTTTTTTCTTTCCTTCCCCCAATAAAGGTGTTTTTTTTTTTCAGCCTGTTTATATTAGTTATTTGTAATTGTGATCATGCCCAGATTTTGAATTTGAATAGTGTAAAAAATAAATTTTTAAATAATTTTATTTCCAGAATAGATTTATTGGACTCAAACGGAATTTATATACTTTTGTATACGAATATTCAAACCAAGAAAATCACCATGATCCATCATTACGGTCAAAACAGTAAGAAACTATGAATTGATAAATATGGCAAGTCTCTTTTAGTACCTATATGTATTTAAATATGTCTATAACGATAAAAGTGAATCGTTTAAAAAAATGTAAATATGTATTTCACGTAGAATATATTCAATTACAAATTTTATACATATTATTTCATACACTTCATTTAATATCACAATTTTCAGTTATTCACGTAAATTAATAAAATCATTAATTAATATTGATTTTATAAAATATTTATTATAATGTACTAAAATATTTTTTTTGCTATTTTTTTGTAATTATATATTCTCACATTATTAATTATCTTTTTGCTTAAAATAGGTCAGGGTAAATAAAAAAATACCTAATTAATATTTTTTAAAATTTAAAAATTATCATTTTAAGCGAAATTTTTTAAAAAAATTATGGCAATGAGTGAAATTGAGGGTATTAAATAAGTTGCCGATTACATTTCCATGGAAGAGGAGCTGCTTGAATAGTATGAAATAAACTCTTTCTTTATTGACTCAAGATTTTCTTTTTTTTTTTTTCATTTTCCTTCTATAAATGATTTAGCAACAAAAGTTTGTTTTAGTGAAAAAGAAAGGGTATTATACCTATTTGACTCTGAAGGAAATCATGCGTACAAATAGACATGAAAATATTAAATAAGAGAAAATATATTTATTTCTTGTAGCGCAAAAATTGTTAAGAAAGTGAAAGCACTTAATTTTTGTTTTGACCACAAACTAATATGCCGGAAAAAAGACAGCAAATTTATAGTCTAAAAATCCCTTAAAGATGCAGAGAAAAAAAATGGGAGAACAAGATTCTTTTTGGTGTGTAAATCAGAGTTAGTAATTTAGTAACTCCAAAAAGGTTTTTTGATCCCCTTTATACAGAGGTTTACTAGAATCATAACTCTAGTAGATTTTTTATTCCTTTTTGAATTAGGATCAAATAATCCTAATCAGATAAGGATTTATTCAAATAGAGTTATGGACGTATCCAAATTCTATCATTTTCCATTCACACATACCAGAACGCTTTTCAGTCAAGATCTCCAGCCATATATACAGACAGATAGATTTTCTAACCAACATACATTAAAAGAACTAGTGCTACACAGCTGTTAGGGATATATAACGTCTCAAAAAATAAGATCTTGTTTTTCACATATGCTTAACCTTATATTGGCTTCTCACATTCTCCATTTTAACTCATGATTTCATAAAATAATTTTCGTGTTCACTATTATGTCTCTACTTATAAAAATCATAATATGCCAGTGAACCATGAATCTATTGAATGTGATCAAAATGCTATCTTTCCCTTTTACTATATGCCATCCATTATGATTCAACTCACTTTTCTAACTAGATCCACTAGGCAAAATTTTTCTCGTGGTCTCAGAGACTAACTAAGTAAGCCACATTGAACTATACTTCAGACAAGTTAAGGATCCTAAGAGTCAAAACTCAATAGGGTTTCACACTAGGAAAAAGTTAAGATCAATTATATTAAATTTCCATCCCTTGGTTCACTTAAGCACACGTAGTATGAAACATGTGTCATGGTATTCCTTCCATCCCTTAAAGGAGTGCATGTCACACAAAATATATACACATATACATACAATACAATGCAGAAGCATAAGGTTGCGACGCACTGAAGTATCCATCTTTAGTCTATTTACAAAAGGATTACTTCTTGCTTTTAGGATAAAATAAGATAGTTACATTTAACTTATCATGGAATTACACTTCATCCTATTTTGCATCTCAATCCAAAGCATACAAACTCATGTATGTCTTTATCTTGTACCTTAATAGGAATAATCTTATAATTTCTGCAAAATCACACTTTTATTTTAAACAGACTCTCAAGTTTCACAATAAGTTCAAAAATTGGCTCATCTTAGTCTTTGTCAACTCATTAGTAAAAATAAAGTAAACACTTGTATGGATGAGCTACTTCACTTTCTGACATGCTCAATCTCATTATCAATAATAATAAATATTCACATATTAAATATTCGCACTCATGTATTGCGAACAATGAACTTTTATTATTATTGATAAATAATAATGGTAAGAGATTACATAAAGTAAACAACACTAATCAAATTCTACACAAATCCTAAAATATAATGTGTCTTAAAAACATCTTTCATTATAGTTTTTATCAACAGATTTGCAATCATATCATTCATAGAAATGAACTGTAAGTTCATTTCTTCTCGTGCAACAATATCTTTTGTATATTGATACTTAATGTCGATATGTTTAGTCCTACTATGAAATTTTAGATTTTTGATATAAGTTATTGATGCTTGACTGTTACTATAGATTGTCACCAATTTCTCTAAGGCAGTTACTCTTAAATGGTCTATAAATCATTTTAGCCAAACTGCCTCTTGTACTACAATTAAAAAAGTGACAAATTTAGCTTCCATTATTAATAGGGCTACACAGGTTTGTTTCTTGTTTCTTTATAAACATATGTAATCTGAGGTAGATTTTCTCTCATCCTTATCACCTCCCTAATCAGCATCCATATATCCTCTCAATCGCAGATTCTTACCTTAATAACAAAGAGAATAGTATGCAATACCTTTGAAGTATCTACGTATCCTTTTGACTATTTTTCAATGTGTTTCTTCTAGATTTGACTGATATCTACTTATTATGCCTCTTGCGTAGCATATATCAAGTCTTATACACAATATTGCGCATATTAGACTATCTATGACAATGGCATAAGAAATATTCCTCGTACGTTCCATTTCTTCTAGCATTTTAGGACACATAAATTTGCTAAAAAACTAATTCTTGGTAATAGAGTTATTTATGGGTTTGCAGTTTTTCATGTTAAATCATTCAAAGACTTTGTTAATATATGTCTCTTATGAAAGAGACAACAACCTTCTTGAATAATCCCTTGAAATTTTAACTTTAAGGATATAATTTGCTTTACCCATATCTTTCATCTCAAAGTTGTATTCAATAACCAATCTTTGATTTCATATACATACCCTTTCCCATTTCTAACTATAAGTATGTCATCTACATCCAATGCCAAAGTAACAAATTTCCTTTCAGAGCTTTTATAGTAAATACAATGGTCTTCATTAATCATGTTGAACTCATTTGGCATGATTGTATCATGAAATCTCAAATACCATTATCTTGAAAACTATTTAAGGCCATAGATTGATCTCATCAATCAAAAAATCTTATATTCATTGCCTTTTTTAATGGAACCTATAGGTTGTTCCATATAGATTTCTTCATCTAATCCTATACTGAGAAAAATAGTTTTCACATCTATTTCATGTACCTTTAAGTCCAAACTTGCCACTATGGTGATAATCAACCATATGGGCATAAATCTAACAACAGGCGAGAAACTCTCCTCATCATAGTCAATCTGTAAGGCTCTAAATCCTATCCTGGTAGGAATATGAAATGTTCACAAGAGTACATGTGGTGAATAATAAGGGTTATAGACATAAATGGCAATTATGAAAAAGTTTGAACTAATTTGGTAAATTATTTATTTTGGGATATTCAGATTTAATTACATGTAATATGAGAAAAAAATATGTCACTAAAGTCAAATTTACATGTAAAATGTGATTAAAAATAACTTAGGGGATAAAATAGAAATTTAACAAACATAAAAAAATTCTTAACTAATGGGAATTGGGCATTTGGCCATTTAGAATCTTCACGTAAAAGTAAGAAAAATCTTTTGGAAAGGAAGAGAATGAGGACTAGCCATTCTTAGACAATTTTTCAAATTTTGGTTATTTGATTCTCTCTCAAATTCCATTAAAAATCGATAACCTATGAGGAAGAGCAAGGTGAAGAAAATTAACTAGGCTCAAGTAAGCAAATTAATGTAAGTTATATATATAGGAACTTGCTATCTTTTCCTTTCTTTTATATTTTAAACAAGATGGTTGGAGGTTGTTGGTGAAGAATTTAACTAAATCAGTGTATAGATGTGGTTATAGCTGTAGAAGGCATCAATGGTGAGAGAAAAAGGAAGAAAAATGATTGGTGGGTCAGAAGAGGTAAAAATGAGGTATGAGAGTAATTAAATTTCTTTATAAATGTTTATTAGATATAATTGATGGAAAATGATATCTTGATGGTATAAATGATTTGATGATGTAATTTAGATGTCTACATATTCAATAAAGAGGAGTTAATGGAGAAAAATACCAATTTGACAAATTTTGGTGTAAGATCTATATGACCTGCAGAGAATATTTTGGGTATATCTTGAGTTGTAGGTCTCCAAATTAAATGAAAACAATGGAAAATTAAACTATAAAAATAGACTTATAATTCATATAAGATACCAAAACTTGATTATTACTTTAAGTATCTCAAATTTTGGTTTAAAGTGAGACTAGGTCTGCTGCTTTATCTTTTAGAGCAGCTCTTGGTATTTTGGGGATAAATTTTGATAAAAAGGTTTAAATGATTTGACTTTTATTTTTATAAAAACTAAAAATATAATAGAACAATTGTCTAAAGGAATTTTTTTCTAAAAACCACGTTTTTAGTGCCAAAATCGCTTTACAAGTGGAACCTAAAAAGTTATCTGTTAGAATTCTTGGTTTTAACATCAACTCGACTGGATTTGAACCAATTCAGCCGGGTTACATGCTCTTGGCCAGTTCAAAATGCACCCAACTTGACTGAATTGAGTTTTAATCCAATTGAGTACCTTGCATTTTGTCCCCAAAGTTGTCGAGCATCATCCAAAAGCTACTTAATATCTTATGAACCTTTTCAGATATTAATAAAACTTTTTGAGCACATCTAAAAGAGTGTAGTGGGACTTATTATGTGTGAAGTTTGTATATATCACTATGGATTCATTTATGAAATATAATTTTAAGGTATATTAGCATGAGATTATACACGATAAATATTTTATAAATATTTTTTTATGATAATGCTAGCCAAATTGAGTGAGCTCACATTGGGCTATTTGGTGTATTTCTAAAATTCATCCCTATGCATACTTGAATAGGTTTAATTATATATATATATATATATATATATATATATATGGTAATAATAATGATTAATTGCTTTGGTGCATTATGAATGCATGGAATTATATTTAAATAAAAGTATAATATTATGAAATGATTGATGCATCTGACTAACATGAGTTATGCTTTCTAAAACATAATATATGTTTTTATGATTTTGCTTGTTAAAGTCTAAGTTGTTGGTATAGGCATGCCTAACAAAGAAAAAAATTTATAGTTGCTTATGTGACACTTCGGTGTCTTCTGCTTAAGGCTATACCTCTTTTGATCTTCATTTGATTTTCAGACAATGTCTTTTTTATTTTGATACCCATTCTATCTTCTATTTAAATTTTGTCACTTGTATCTTAAGATAATAACAGGTAACTTAATAATATTTTGTATTTACTCTATTTTTTATAACCTATTAAGGCTCTTTCAGGTTTTAATTATGTAAGGAAAGATTTGGGTAATTATTATACTTTAAATCATACTTTGATGGACTATTGAATTATGTATTCAAACACTTAATGTTTATTAAGTTATTTTAATATTATATTATACTTACAAAATATGTTATTTTATTGTTATGTCTTATTGTATGTAATTGCTAGGTGACTGGTATAAGTAGTCACCATCAAGTGTAGTTTTAGCACATACTAAGCTTTATGCTTAACACGATAGCTTTTTATCCGTGCAGGTGTCAAACTTATTTGAAGCAGAGGCTAGAGTCCAGACAACTGCAGACAGCCAATTTAGAAGTTAATATGAAGTTTTGAATTGTTTATTCATGTACCTGGTAAGTGTATATAAAAGAATTCTTTCTAGATCTAGGCATATGTATAAGTTAAATTTGAAAAATATCTATTATAAGTGTAATCCGAAACATAATATCTAAAAAAAGTAATTATGCTATTATTATTTGATATTATGAGATCTAGTTAGTTGTTAGCATAAATATAATTTTGGATAATCAAATGATACCTTCTATAACAATTGGCTAGTTTTTGGCACCATTGCATCCTTTTAGGCGGTATTAGGGTGTGACACAATCCATTCTTGTTGTGTGAACAGCCTTAGTGACTAGCCAAGTCATGTATTTTTCAATACTTCTATTAACTTTTCACTTTACCTTAAGAATTCACTTATTCCCAATTGGTTTGTATCCTTTCGATAGATTAACTAGTTCCTAAATATGGTTTGATCGGTGTCTAGCAAATATACTAGATCAGCTAGTAATATAGAAAAATAAAATTAAGACCCTTTAACATCGTACCTAAAAGATTGTGTATTTTAGATTTTAAAATAAATAATGTGCGAAAGAATTTTTCAAGTTTTATAAAAGTGATTATAAATTGGGCTAAACTAAATTAATAATTAAGCAAATCAAAAACTAAGACTGGAATAAAATTAATTAACTGCATAGTAAAATTTAAATGATGATAAAAATCAATAACTAAGCACTTATGCTAAGGACTATCCATCTCATCTTTTATTAATAATGACTCAATTCTGAGACAACACAAGTTATTATGAAAAATCAGTTTAAGATAGATATCTTGTTCAAAATATCAATCTAAAGTATTAAATCCTCTATTCAAGAATAATCTAATACCTACTATGCAAATTCGATTTTTAAACTCCTAAACTTTGGTTAAATCCTTTTTTGAAATACCTAACCTCAACTTATTCTTAATTCAAATTCTTAAATTTGATCAACTCACGAACAACAAACTCCTATTTTAATTTGTAGAACACAATGATAAATTGACATGAGTAGAATAGGTCAAGAACATGTATACCATTGATTCAGAACTAAACTAACATCCAATTATCTATTTGAAACATTGAACATCAATTAAATCATAATCAAAGATAAAATTCAGCACATAAATTAAGAAATAACAAACTTGTAATAAAATTAAGCTCGCTGAAGAGTCATTACAATAAAAGAATGAGGGTTCACATTTCCTTTAGCAAAAGAAAATAATTACTCACTTTTCATAATCGAAACGAATGAAAAAATAAAATAATTAAATAGTATACTCATAAAGCTTGAAACTTGATCTTGGAGTCATCAGGAACAACAAAGGAAAAAGTTTGAAAACCCTAAGAGAACAGAGCTTTTGAAATTCAAAAGAACAAAAATATGTCTAATTTAAGATGATAAATTGACTAACTCCTAAATTCTAACTTAAAGATGATTAAATACTCTCTTCTCCAAAAGTCCAACAGCCACCCAACTACTTAAATTTGTGGAAAAACTTCCTTTATCGTGTTTTCTTGCTACAAAATCCAATGGAGATGGTTGTGTGTCTCTATTAGGTTGACTAAAAGCAACTAGGAACTTGGGTGACTCAGTAGGGATGACTAGGTGTCTCTGCTGAGCTAATTTCTTCTTTTTGGGAGGATAAGTGACTTGGTGAGGATGCCTTTATGTCCCTACCGAGTTATTTGATTCTAGATGGAGAGTAACAAGCAACTCAGTGGAGATGGAATTTGTCCCTGCCAAGTTGTTAGCTTGTGGACTAAAATGAAAATTGCATCAAGTGACCCGATAGGGAGCTCCCTCATCCCTGTCGGGTTGATTTAGTTCCTTTTCAACAAAAAAACTGCAAAGCACACAAAATCAAGTTCAAAAACTCCTAACTAAAAACACTAACACTTTAAACGTAAAATCAAGCAATTTAACATTAAAAACTACTAAACAAACCAAAAAACATAGTTGCAATTCAAAGTTATCAAATACCTTACACTTAGCCTTTGCTTGCCTTCGAGCAAATTTGAACAAACCAAATTTTCGAATAATCAAACTCCAGAATAAAAATTATGCAATTTAAAATCATGATCAATAATTAATAGTAGCACTTAATAACATTCCAACTAAATTAGATTCAAATAAGAAAATATAAGTTTCCATGTATGTGTGCAAGACTAAAATATTTAAGCCTTTTCTAAGCCAAAATACTAGTGCAATCCAGTAACCAAGTTATAGAATAAATATACATCAAAATATATACACAGTTTCATACTTAAAACTCTTGAAACGCCAAAATGAAAAATAAGAACATTACTACTTAACAATAGAAAATACAAAGCTGATTGATATTAGGTAATACAAACAACTACAAAAAAAAAATTGAAATGAAAAATATGACAAGAAAATAAAACGTAAAACATAAAAAGAAAACATAAAATAATTCATGAACATAAGGGGGTTAAAATTTTTTAACACTTCCTGAATTTCAAAGGAAAATTAAGCTTAAATAAGCTTTATCCCTTACAAAATTTCTTGTTGTCCTCAGCAAGGTAGCCTAAAAAATGCAATTATTATAGTGGTGGAGAAGATGGTGGTGGTGGTGGTGGAAAATGCTCCTAAAAGTGATTGAAGAAGTGGTCCCGATGCAGTCACATGGCATCTAACCTATGTTATAGCTTATCTATCTATCCAGTTTGAAGGTCCAATCAAGCATTCACCCTATTCATAAAAATCTACCATTTACAGGGTGGGGTGAATCCCAGGTTCGGCAATAACAACATCATCTCCCTCATCTGTCGCAACATTCTCCTCAGAATCCTCTTCCAAATCATTTGCCTGAGCAGCTCTAAGTAGTCGTAAACGATCAATAATAACTAAGTTGAGATATTATGCCTATCGATCCAATGTCAGTGAGGCTCATCCCATAAGATCTTTATATTTTTAAGCATTTTATATTTTATATAGATCGGCGGACCAAAAAAGGGTCCCGAATCCAAATGTCGAACTGCCTTCACCAACACTATCATCATACCCTCTAAAGAGATCTTCTTCATAAAATAATATTTTCTCTATAAATCCTTAATTTTCTTCATAGAAGATAAGCACCATTTGATCGATATTAACGAAATTGAGAGAGAATATTATTGTAATTTGTTATAAGTAAGTTATGTATATAAAATATAAGAAAATTATGGGCTTAAATGCTATGTTAGTTGAAATTACATGCAATTAAGTGATTAGACGAATATTTTGGGTTAATGTTTAAATTCATAAAGATAAAAAAGAAGGACTAATGAGAAGTGGACATTAGTGTTTCTAGAAGGCTTTAAAGGCTAATGATGTAAAGAGTGTAAGGATGAAGGGACCGGCCACTTTGGCTAAGCAAAATTTAGATTTATATCTCCAAACTCTCTCTTTATCCTTTATAATCTAAATAATCTCTTAGAGGAAGAAGGAAGAGCTAGCAAGATTTGGTGTAATCCAACTAATTAAGGTAGGCTAATCTATGTTTTGTAGTAAGAATCAACTTCTTTCCTATCTCTTCTGCATTTAAAGTCTCTCTCTTTGGGTACGTAATTGCTAAAATATATTTATATGGGATATGTTAAGGTTTTAGTTGAAGGAAAAAAAAGAAGATATGTGAATCATGGAAAGAGAGGGATATGAGCTTTAATATACACTATGAGCATTCAATTTTCTTGTGTATGAGTTTTATAAAAGATAATGAAATATTAGTGTTTTGTGATGTATTTGAAATATTTAGGAGTGTGATTGAGAGGCTTAGACATGCAAATAAGTTGAAAGAGTGCAATTGTAGTGTTAGTATGAAATTCTATCATAAGACTTATTGGACCTATTAAGACTATTTTAAGCATAACATGAGTTATAAAACATCAATTTGAGTAATTTTAGTTGTTAATAAAAGATAAGACATAGATATAAAAGTTTGTAGAAGGAACCAAAATCTAATTCTGCCTCTAAAGTCTTTGTATAGTAACTTGAAATTGTGTAATGGTTATTGCCATATCAATTAGAGCAGTTTGTATATTTTTATTTATATATCCTTAAGTAGTTGTCCAAATTGCATTATTCTTAATTATATAAAACTAGAAACATAATGAAACAAATATATAGAGAAAGTTTTGCCAAAAAATTACATTTGACAGGTCAAAATCTGTATACAAATTAAACCTGAGAGTCTGCCTATTAAGTTATGGGCAGATTGCATCAACTCGATTGAGATAAGGCTATCTCAGCCAGGTCACTTATGTCGCAAATGGGCAGAATGCTTTAACCCTACTAAGATAAATTCTATCCCAGTTGGATCACTTGTGTTTTGTTGCCAAACTTTACCGAACCTTACTCAAAGTTTACAGAATGTCTCCCGAACCTTTTCAAACACTAATGGAATATTGTGAGCATATCCAAGGGGAGTGTAATGAGACTTGTTATGTGTGAATTAGTTTATAATATCATGAATTTATGTATGAATTATAGTGAAATATGATGATTATTATAATATTAGTGTATTGCAAATAAAGTCATGAGTGATTATGAATGTGCTATTGATTTACAGATATCGTGAAGTGTTTTCAATCTATTTTTGTATAAATGTTATTAAATGATAAATATATGAGTGAGGCCTTAATGTATGCTTGATTTAAACTTAGTCGTGGACTTATAAAGGATGGCAATTTGATACTTTTAGGTATTCGGTATTGACACCTTAATGGTATCTAGTGAATTGATACCTTCGGATATCTAGTGTTGACACTATGATAGTGTCTAATGCTTCGATACCTACATGGTATCTAGTTTTCTAATTGTCCACGATTATATTGAGGTCAATTTAAGAAAGTGATTATAATGTATTTGTATTATGCTTGATAAGAATGTCATAATTAAGTATGCGATGACAGTAATGTAAGATACGTATACATGTGATTGGCATGATATAAAGTGAATGGTTTATATACATTTATACATTAGTGATAATTAGTATAATGTAAATTTCATGTTGTGATTCCTAATTTCAGAATACGTAGTAAGCTTGGGATATTAATTCCAAGTTCAAACCAAATGCTAGATGTAATGATAAGTATTCTAGTGTTAATGGCAAGATAGGGAAGTGACTTGTGAAAGAGTTTTTAGGTGTTATTAGTAACTTTAAGGCAATAAATAAAAAAGGAAATTCTAAATGATTGTGCTTTAAATAAAGTGAAATTAAATGACTAGTGAAGGTAGTTATACCGCAATAGATAGTTGATTTGTTTGTGCACTTTAAAATAATTCTAGTTAGTGCTAGTTAAGTTTAGTGGTGAATATAGTTGAACAAAATACTAAAATTATGATTGAATTGGGTGCATTTTAATTATACTTAGTGAGATATTATTATAAATGACTTAGTTATACATTGCTTGAGTAGGTTTTAAGTTGAAGTCATTTCGTAGGCTAAGGATAATGGCAACTGCTAGGAATCTCTAAAAGAATAGTGTAGACCATATAAAGTATTTATATAAATTGTAAAACTCTTAATTGTATATCTAACTAAAATTTAGCAAGATTTGTACATGTAATCGAACCTTCGTATTTTGTTATAAAGATTTAAGTTAAATGTTATGTAATTTGTTCCTAGATCGATTGAGTTATATAGTGATGTTTATTGGCTAAACTAATATGACCTTTAGTGGTTGTAGCATCCTGGAATACTCCTGAGGGTATTAAAGTGTTACAGTCGAATACCTTTCCTTTTAGATTTTTGTAATTCCACCTCTTGATAAATATATCTCATATATTTACTGTAATTTGGAATGCTCCTACTGGGATCAAGGTGCATACTCCTACTGGAGTCTGAAATACTTTCACTAAAGTAAGGATCCTAAATATCTGAATCATTTAAAGAATGAGGATCTTGACCTTCTTCTTCTAATTCCCTACCACTAGAATTGGGTGATCCTAATAGTTTCTCTTCTTGAGTTTCATAAAAAGTAAATCTTGATTCACTTGACCTAACTTTGAAAATTTATTCTCTAAGAATATGACATCTTGCGATTCAAATTTTGTCATTGTGTCATTTTTTTACTCACCTATGAAAATGTATCATTTTGATACTTCAGAATATCTCACAAAAATACTCTTTTTACCTCTTGATCCTAATTTATCAAATTTACTAGAGGTATAATGGACGTAAGCAGTACAACCTTAAGGTCGTAAATGGCTCAGGTTAGGTTGTCGACCAGTATATAACTTATAAGGAGTGGATGTGACAGATTTGAAGGGCACACAGTTTAGAACATATACGTCAGTTAATAGAGTATCTCCTCAATAGGAAATTGGCAAATTGGCTTTGGCTATGATAGATCTTACCATAACCAGGAGAGTTCTATTTCTCCTTTCCACAACATCATTTTGTTATGGAGTTCTGGGAATTGACAACTGATGCTCAATTCCCTTTTATTCACATAAAGCTTTAAATTCATTCGAAATATATTTTCGACCTTGGTCAGTTCTTAAAGCTTTTATTTTCATGTCTAATTGATTTTCAAATAAGTTCATATAAGTTTTTAAGCAATTCAACACTTTTGACTTGTGAGAAATCAATGGGACATGATCATACCTAACATAGTTATTTATAAATGTGATGAAATAGTAGGCTCCATACCTTGCCCTTTCATTTATTGGATCGTAAATATTAGAATGGATTAATTGCAATGGAAATCTGGCCCTAGTTTCTTTTTCAAACTATTTTTTAAATAATTTTCCTTTTAGGTAATGCTTACAAGTAAGTAAATCAATTTCATTTGAGTCACCTAATAAGCCTATTTTGGCTAACCGACTCATTTGATTATACCCAATGTGTTTTAATCTCGCATGCCATATTTCACATTATTCTCATAATTATGCGAAGAAGAAGAAGATATTAAAGAAAAAATTAGATTTATTCATATAGTTAGGATCAATATCCATAACGATAAAGTCATTCGAAATAAAAGTAGAACCATAATGAATATCATCCAAACATAAACGTATGTCATTATCCTTAAAATGTAAATCAAAATCAAGAATAAAAACTAAATTCCTACAAATATATGGAGTATAAAATACATTATGTATGAGTAGGGTTCGGCTTTTATGCAAGACTAATCTACATGTATCAATCCCTTGAACTGCAACTTTTGCGTTGTTTTTTACATAAATCCATTTAGCTCAATTAGGAATTCATTGAAATTCAATAAAGGCTTAACCATCCTTTATCATGCAGTTTGTTGCTTCTAAATCCACCATCCATAAAGGTGAAGTTCAATTAAAAATACAGAACTAGATACACTAATTTCACTCACTTTTGAGTCAGTATAGTGTACCTATTGGGACATTGTTTAGTCTCTTGTATAGTGTTATTTTTGTTGGAAATTAAAACATTTCACTTTTGAAATGTTCACTTTCTTTTTCCCTTTAGACTTTTTTTTTTATTTCACCTTTTGCTTTTTAGGCTCACAAGTTTTTTCCTTATCCTGATTTTTGAAGCGTTTTTTTTATTCTAGTTAAAAACTGTTCCACTAGAACATAATTATGTCGTATGCACTTCGGTATCGACCTTAATTACTGCCAGATGATCCTCTTCAAGCTCCAAATGATAAACGATATCCCTAAATATCTTAATGTTATCCATATGAGTTAGTTGCATCTTTATATACTCCTAACTCTTGGGTAAGAAACGGATCATAGCTTGGACTTGTTGCTCATCGGTCAACTTATGATCAGCTTCACTAAACTCACGTATCATATTTTTCTATCTCATGTAGATATTTTTACATTAAATGATTAGACCTCTTCTGATAAGTATCAAACTTGATCATTAATGATTGGGGCTTAGTTAGAGACACACTTTCGAACTTATTCTGTAAAGCAATCCATAGAGCCATTGCATTTTAATACTTACATAATCGTTTATTGATGTCATCATCCATTACACTTTGCAAGATGATACAACCAATGAAATTCTTCTTTTTCCATGTCATATAGGCATCTCAATCTCATCTATGCTGGGTTGATGTGCCATCCTCAAGTTCAATCATAACCGAACTTAAGGGCTTTAGAGCTTCTTGCTTCTTAAGCACATATTGGATCTTTATACTCCATATTTTATAGTTGTCATCATTCAGCTTTATGTCTTTGTTAAGCTCGACGACAATTGAATTAGAAGTATTAGCCATTTAGATCCTCTGATCATTAATAGCACATTGTTGGACATTACTAAAGGAAATTAGGCAATACATTCAATTTATTATTCATTTGGAATAATTAACCTAATAAAGTTTTCTATTAAGCTCAAATTCGAAAAGACTACTTATAATATCTAATTACAATTTAAGTTCTAATATCTAACCTTACAGGTTAAAATTTTATGCATAGTAAATGTGAATTATTAGATATTAAGTTCTCAAACATAAGAAGAGAATTTTATTGGTTTTTAATTCATTAAATCTCTAATTAATAAACATGTAATTATTTTACACATAAAATATTGCAAGGTAATTAATAATTAAATAAACACATTTATTATAAAATTAAAAATAGACGAATAAACTCATTTATTTAACCAATAAATATCCAATAATCCAAAAATAAGACACTCATGTCATAAATAATAGGAAACACAAATCCTATTCAAAGAAAAATAAATGCTAACTAAAAAATTGACACCTATGTCAACTCTACTGGAAGTTTGTATTCTCAAGATCTTTTGTGTTTAAAGGATTATGTTTTGGACCAACTTTATCAAATTCTCAGCAACTCATAAGTTCATTGATAAAAGTAATGGATGATGCACACTATATCTATTTTTTAATATCATTATAGATTTAGTGTTGCTTCTTAACACTCATATTTTGGCAACTCTAACCAAAAAGTAAATCATAAATTTTTTATAAAATCTATCTCCTATAAACTAAATAGTTTCTATTAACTCCATTAGTTCTGGATGATATTTGAAATAATCAATCAAAACCTTGTATAAGTTTCTATCGTTTTTTTTCCAAATACAGACCACCAATCCAAATGCACTTTTGTATTTGTTCTTGCAATTGAGCTATATGATGCACTACTGCATCTATGTCATTAGCTCAAATCATCCCACTTATTATGGTGTTGCATACTTTTTGCACTCTTACTTTAGTCAAAGCAACCCCTTAAGGAGTACGTAAAATTATAGGCATAATTTTGATCATCATTTCGGCTACACATAACATAAATTAATAGGTTAATACACACATGTATTAAACTCATATGATTGAAACTTATTTCAATAAAAAATAATGACTAATCCACAAAAAAAATTCAAAAATAATTTAAAGGCAAAAAATGCATTTTCTACAATTTTCAAGAATACTTATATTGAAAAAATTCAAAAAATATTTTCTAGTCATAAAAAAAATCATTAAAAATATACCAAAAATAAAAAAAATTGTAAATAATATGCCTAAAAAAATTGAAGCTGAAATGGTAGCCGAAGAATGTCTCATGCACCCCTACTTGCTGATGGAAGGCTTGTAGATGTGCCTTTACAAGTGATTTATGCTTTTGTGTATCATATGGCATTGACCCACTGTTCCACATATCACGACACATGTTGCCATGTTAGACCTTAGTCATGACATGTGGCACTCTATGTGGCTGGTTCACCTATGTACCACATGGCATCCAAGTGACATGCCATAGGCACGTGGCATGACCACAGCCATCCACGTGTCATTTCTTGATTGATCTATGTGTCAGAATGACACATTACTTTGACATGTTCCATGACATGTGGCATGACTGTTGTCGTCCACGTGTCACCATCTTATTGGACCACATGTTGGAATGATGCGTCACTCTGACACATGGCTTGGCACGTGCAAGACACACACCCTATGTAGTGGTGGCGCGTGCCGCCTTGTAGGCATTTTCAACTGATCGAACTTTGGCTAATGGGGGGTTTTTAGGATTCGTGATCTCAATGGTGTGATAAAAAAATTTAAATTCTACTACCAATTTAGAATTTTTTAGATACTTATGTCTACTCAAATCACGATGTACAAATACATAATTTAAATATATATATATATATATATATTAAAAATTATGTATTTGTATGTCGCGATTTGAGTAGACATAATATATATTATAAACAATAAAAATTAGTGTCACATGCTTCCTATTTAGATCTATATTTTACATATAAAAAATAGATCCAATTTTAAGCCACATGCCAGGACACAAAAACTAAAACTCCGATACCAATAAATAAAATCATGCGTACAAATAAATATGAAAATAATAAATGAGAGAAAATATATTTAACTCTTATAGTGCAAAAACTTTTGAAAAAAGAGAAGTACAAAATCTTTATTTTGTTTCACTGGTTAAACTTTTAATCACAAGCTAATATGCCGAAAAAAGCAGCAAATTTACGGTCTAAAAATCCCTTAGAATGCTTAGAAAACAAAATAGAAGAACAAGATTCTTTTTGGTGTTTAAATTAGAGTCAGAAATTCAATAACCCCAAAAAAGTTTTCTAATCCACTTTATATAAAAGTTTAGTAGATCATAACACTAATAAAACTCTGATTCTTTTTTTTAATTAGGATCACATAATGTTAATCGGATAAAAATTTATTCAAATAGAGTTATAGGCATATCCAAACTCTATCAGATTCAAAATACAAAATTTGAGTTCTTCATCTAGAAAGATTTTAAATCATAATAATTTTACTTAGAAAGAATGGGATTATACTTCAATATGTAAATCTCCTATTGGAAAGCTGGCATAATATTGGAATATAAATGGAATGCGCAACTAACCTTTTGTTTTGTAAATTGCATAGTTTTTGACTTTTCAACTTTGAATGATATGGACCTTAATTCAATAATATAGTTTGTCATTATGTGTGAAGGTGATTACAGAAGAGTGATCAACATAACAGCCTTGGTTGGATTTTTCTAACCTAGTAAATATTAAATTAGAAGTAAATAGTTTAAAAAAAAAGTGAGGTCTAATTTTGCCAAGTTGAGTACACTTGGGTCAATTCCCCGACTACATTACCAAAAATGGCCGGACCAACCGAAAGAAGAACAAAATTAAAATAGTTTATTGATTTAAAAAGCAGTAATAATATGAATATTTTGAAATTATAATAATTATATTTATATTGATAAACGTGGTTTGATGGAACTTAATTGTAATCAGCATGATAGATGAGTTTGAACATTTCACCAATTTAAAGCGCACCATTTCAGTGGTCCAGGTCATCCTTCAAGGATTTTCTATTACCAAAATAGTAACCTAGTACTTAAATTCTTTCTAATATACAAGCTCTTGCAGTTTGCTACAGTGCAAATTTAATCAATTTTAAAAAGGAATACGTTATAAAAATCCTCTTCAAGTTGTCTAAAATAATTAGTACTACTTAAAAATTTACAATTGACTTTTCCCCTTTGCTGAATTTTGTTAAAATCAACATTTGCTTCTCCTAAATGTTACGTGACATGATTAGATTGGGTTAACTTAAAATTTTAAAAATCAAGCATAGTCTTATAGAGTTACATGCGATCTAATGTTTTCACAAAATTTAATGGGTAAAATTTAAGAGATCGCCTGTAAATTAGGATACGTACCCAAATATTTTTTTTTTGGTGCAAAAGTTTAGATGAGTTTATATGCTATAAATGATGATGTAGCAACTTGTAATTAAAAAATTCAATTTCCATCTTATACTCTTTTTTAAAAAGATAATAACAATAAACAAAGCTCTAGAAATGATTAGCCAAACAGTTTGAGGATTATTTTTACAAATCTCTTTCACAACTGGTTCCTTTACAACTAGTCATTGGACATCCAATCAAATATATTTTTTATATGTATACAAAGGAAAGGACAAAGCAACAATACAGTCAAATATAAATACAAATTATTAACTATAATAAAAATAGAAAAAATATAATATGGTATTAGGTTTTGGGTATTTTCGCATGAAAATAAAAAAGCAAGATTCAAGCTTTCATACTTGTGGGGCCAAATTTTGAAACTGTAGTTTCCAACTGCAATTTCACACATGTGGATCCCACTAATATAAAAGCACAATAATCTATTACCGTTTCTAGACTGTAATTTTTTACATTTTGTACATAAGTTCTAGTTCCACCGTTCAATGATGTAGTTTTCACAAAAACATACCGACACATTTTTTAAATTACTTTAAAAAAATACATTGATAAAAATTTTCAAAAAGAAAATTCACTTTATGCTTTAAATTTAAAAAAAATACAAAAATGTCTGTAATGTTTCTTTCAAAGTATTAAAGCATTCATATTTTTTATTTTGAGGTGAATATACTTCTGATATGATGAAAATTGGTAATTGATAATTTGTGGATTTTTAGAAAGAGAAGAGACACGTGTGTGAGGAATGGAAGGGTGCCACCTGGGTTAATGCGTGATTGGGATACAAGAATGATAGGGCTCGTCTATATGGGAATCCTGTAAGAGAAACCTTAGTCCGATCGGATCAGTCTTGAACTCTCTGATTATTAATTCAGTTTCAGACTTTTAGAGAGATAATATATTAAGTTAAGTTCTTTTGTTCGTTTTAGAAATAAATATGGTATTTATAAGAATGAAAAATCCACTTGAAAAGCCTATTCTTCTGTCAGAGTAAGTATGAGGCAATGTATTTTTTGACAAACGGCAGTGGCGTGTTTTAGGGACCTTTAACAGGATAAAGCCATTTGAGCCGATCGGATTAGTCACATCAGATGGAATTTTGATATGCGTTTGGCAGTGTGTCTAAGGCAAGTGTAGCGCGGGCCCTTTTTGGGGCCTATCAACCAGTTGGCCTTTGCTTCCTAATGGCCCAGTTTGTTTATGAAATATTGTGCAATATCATTTGTCCTCCCTCTAATGCTCCGATTGATAGATCGGGCTATCGGAGGTCTTTTTATGCATTCTTTTGCGAAGTGTTTATATCTTTGTGAAAGCCTATTTCAGAGATTTTTTAATTAATACCTTATAAGACGGTCTTTCCGTTTGTTCGCTTGAGTTTGTGGCATGTGGATGCACTATTTTGAGGGCTAGTTTTGCTTTGTTCTAATCCCATTTAGTGCCCTTCCAAGGTCGACTTTGGACTTATAAGCTTTTATTGGACTTTATGCACACCCCGCTTTGCAAGTAGGATTTGTTATAGCTCTTTAATGAAACTTCATCAAGCAGGCCTTCTAATTATCCTTGTTTCATTCGAATTTAGTACTTTTGCACTTATTTGGTGCTTTATTAGGTGCTCTGTGTTTTTTGTGCTTATTTTCAGGTGTTCCTGTAAAAAAGGAAAGGAAAGTATATATCCATACAACCAGGAATTTTACCTATTTTTCTAATGGATTTTCATTCTGGATATTTCTTTCTTTCTTTAGGTGTCTTTGTTGCTTTGGGCTCGTTCACTGTGTTTTTTGAGTTGCAATTGTCACTTATGCTTTCCATTTCATGCTTTCTCTTCATACAACGATTTGTCTTTCTTTAGGGACGGTAAGTTCATGATGTATTTTCTTTTTTCCACTTTGTGTTCTTATTTGTGGTAGCACTTGCTTTCTCTTATCGGGTCGAATTTTATGTTTTTTATGCTATGGAACCCTAGATTCTTTATTACGTTATCCTTTCATCTTTGGTTTGGATGTAGTTCCTTTTGAGCAATTTGTGCTGGTTGCTTCTTTAGTTTGTTCTTATTGGGCTTCTTTTAAAGAGACGAATCCAATCGTGGGTGGTCGACCAGTTTACCTTTGAACTTTTATCAATCTTTTTATTGTTTTTCTCCCCTAATCCTTTATCAAGGTGGAATTGTCCTTTTTTAATTTTTAGCAGCCAATAGTGCAGATCTCATTTGGATAGGGCTGCTTGTGTCCTCGTTCTACCATGCCCTGATTAAGTCTTCTTGCATAAGTATTCTTCTTCCACTTTACGAATACCTTTGCTCAGTTTCTTCTTTGAGCGACTCCTATCTCGGGGCTTGCTTTTAGTTTTGCTTACTTGAAATGTGCTTTTAAAATCCTGAAAGCTTTAGGCGTTCAACCGGTGTTGCTCTATTTTCCAGCTTTGGCTTTTTCTTATTCTTGAGTAAATTTGAGTGTCCTTCCATTTTTTATTTGTAGAGTAGCTGTAAGGCCCCAACATGTACTCTAGAAGGATATATGCATGTTTAAATGATGTTACAATCAATATATGTTTGGTTAGCTAATGAATTGTAAGTTAAAACCTAGATGGAATTATCTTGAGAGAGTAGGAACAATATGGTCACTTTAAAATAAGTCATACATGTGATTAATTAGAGAAAAATGTTAATGAGGGGGTCAATTGAAAAACAAGAGAGAAAGTTTAGAGGAAGAAATAACAAATTGAAGAAAAGTAGGAAGCTAAGTGAAATTATCTATAGCTAACAAGTGGACCTATGGGATGATAACACTTAGCTTCCCTAAATTGTTCTTGAAAAGTGAAGAGAATTTAAGTGAAAAAAGGGATTTAAAAGCTTAGATGGCTGGCCACTCTAGAGAACCTAAAAAGGCAGTCATTTCTCTCCCAAATTTCAGCCTCTCTAACCCCTAATTACAAGTAGCTTTGGTGAAGAGAGAGAATTTAGTGGCTAGATAAGTAAAGATAACAATTGCTTCTCTTCTTCTTCTATTAGTTTTATATTATGAGATTTGAATGATCTAAATGGATGTTTATATGTGATTTATCCTATGAAGAAATAAGAATAAGAAAGAGCAAAAAAAAAAGAGGTAGAGAGAGATTGAAAAAGATGTTTGGTGCATCAATAAGGTATGGGAGTTTATGTTATTGTTATATGTGTTTGTAATTAAATTAAGTTTCTATATGCATTGTAGATGATCTATAGTTGATTTCTGAGTGAAGAAATGATTTTATAGTGCATGAGAAATATGATTTGTGCCTTAGAAAGTGATAAAGTGAAAATATGTTTAAGGTTAACTTAAACCTGTTTCAGTGAAAAGGGCGTAACTTTTTATATAGATGTATAAATTAAGTGATTCTAAATGAAAATAAAATATAAGACATATATCTACAACTTTGTAGAGAAATCGAGATCTGAATTTATCTTTAAGGCCGTCAAAATTTTAGCTTAAAGTTGAGTGATGTCTGCTGCCCTACTGATGGGATCAGTTTGTGATGTTTTATGAATATCTTAAGATTTAGAGATCATAATTAAGTGATTTTTATTTTATAAAAACTAGAGAAATAGTGGAAAAACTTTGTAGAAGATCACTTTTCCTGAAAACACCGTTTACTAGGTTCAAAATGACATACAAGTTGAAATTGAGAATCTCCCTCTCGGCAGAATAGACCTCGCGGTCAGCAAAAAAATTGTATTGATCAAGACATAGCCCCATTTTAGTCCATAATCAAAATTTCATTTATGTTATGGTTAATAGCTATTAGGTACTAACCGTGACCCTCCTCTGTCTCTTTCTAAACTTGATTTTAAGGTCCCAAATTGTTACCAAAGCATACCTAGAGTCTTAAAGCACTTTTAGAGCACGTTAAACAGAAAAATAAGAGTAATAAGTGACATAAAATGAGTGTAAAGCATAATGAATTAGTGAAGTAATGTTAAACACTAAGTCTTAATGCATAAGAATTTACACAATTAATGATATATGAATGAACATGAATAGTTACAATAGCAATGTTATATGTTACTAGATGAATGATTAATATGTTGTATTGCATCTCTAGTGTACTTGAATATGAATGACATGAGATAGTGATATGATTGTATGTTCTATTGAGTGAATTGATGCCATGAAAGTGTATAAAGTGTGATATTCTTAAGTGATTAATGTTTTATTGAAAGCTTGAATTTCACATAGTAGTGGATAGATAGATATGCCTGTCGTGATCACCTCCTTATTTCATTTCAATTTTTTTGCTTGTAAAGTTCCCAAAAGCGGTAGGTTCAGATCGATCGCTTTGATCATAGAGTTTTTTTCCTTTTCCCTTGATTATCGATGCTTTTCGGCTTTGTTTAGGCTTTTTAGCTGCCATAGAGGCTCATTTTTTCAAAGAAGCGGAGCAGGTTATAGATAGTTGCCCTATTTAAGGTTGATCCCTTGCATAGGACTAGCAAATTTTTGTTTTATTATGTCTTGATCTGGCCTTTATCGGACCATTCTTGTTGGCTTATTTCTTTTTCTTATTGATTTCGAGGCATCCGTCTGTCTTTCTTGAATTCTGTCGGATTTTTCTTGCTGGGTAGGATAGGACCCACCTTGACTCCTAGTTGATTTCTCTCGAGCTTTGTGATCTAACTTTATTATTTTGCTAATTGTGTGACATCCTCATATCCCTCTAAGAAGATACATGAGTTCCAGAACCAACCCATAAATTATATTCTTTATACATTTACATCCTAATTTAAATAAATTATCGAATCATCCTTTAAAAATTACATTAATACCGGTTATGTTCCAAATTAATTACCAACTTACAAAACCATTATTATTCACTCTACATTCACCTATGATCACATCATATTCCTACCAGAGTATAGTTTGGACCCTTACTATTCTCTTCTTCTTAAAGAAATTTTATCCTCGAAATTCGCATCTATGCCACATATCTTATACTTCTCTTTTCAGATTTCAGTTACAGTTTTTTATCATATTAAGTTCCTACTTGCTTCACAAGCAAATCAGTCAATACTAAATCATAACTCTCAATTTCTGCATACCTTCTATCTTTAGACTTTTTTTTCCTTTAACCTCTTTAAATCTTTAAATTTTCACTCCTATAATCGACTGGACCAACTTTTTCTTTGTTGTTATTTTGGAAAGACTGAAGCATCTAAACATCCGAAATTGCTAAGAGTCCCAAAAAAATGACATTATCTGAAATACTATATCTAACCACCAATTAAGATAACAATTTCAAAACAAATTAAGATAGTGCTTTAACGGAGCTTGAATGCATAGGCTTACCCCTAAGATTTAATGTCATCTCACCATAACTGAGCGTTACTACTAGTCGTTATGATAAATATACCTAACTTACTTTATACATGCTCTAGAGTATTTGATTGAAAATAAATAAACCAGACAGACGGTAACGCATGATTAATCTCGTTATATTACATGAAATCCTTATTCAAAAATTCTTATGATAAAACATGAAATTTTTCTTCTCTTGACCCCGATAATCTTATCCCACAGAGAACTGTAAATTTATGAAGGCTTACAAGATAACCTTAATAAATAATTAAACGATTCCTTCAAGAAACATATCAAATCTTTTATTTTCACCTATTAAGTTTTCGTATAAAAGCTCATAGAGTGATAGACCTTTGCATGGTATTTTACAATCTAATAAGGCTAAAATTATAATAACTGATAATCTAAATTGAATTTCATAAAATATTAAACCCATAAAAATTCAAATTCCATAAGTATCAATATGATCCTTAACAGTATAGTGCTAATCAACCCAATCTATGATCAAAATTAATTCATTTACATAGACTAATAGTTCTATAAATTCATCTTTAACTACAGACTTCTTTCTTAATTTCTTGAGATGTAAATCATTGTATTTCACATGATAATAATATATGTGTGTCTATATATATATTAGAGAATAAATTGCCAGTCCCTCATAATCTTAACCTCATTTTCATAATCTCATATTATGTAATTAAACTAGAATTACTAAGGACACAAATATTATTATCAAATTAAACGTATGTATTCTTAACAATTTCTGACGTATCATATTTTCCAACTATTTTATCTAACATACTTCACCTTTTGAACCAAATTAGACAAACATTATCAAACCAGTCACCACAGAACTAGTGTCACAGTATAGATCATCTTGAATAGAGTTCTACTTAAAAAATAAGAAATACCACATCTTGAAATAAGGAACAAATCAGAAATGGAAGAAAAAGTTCAAATCGAACAAATTATTGCCAACCTTTTTCTTTAAACACCTCTATAAAACCTTATATAATTCCAACTATATCGGGACTGGGATAACCGTTGTAGGCCAAAAACACAACTGACTTGTGCACATACAGATTACTGAAGCTCAATTTAGGCCAGAATTGTCTAAACCTAAACTCTGATACCACTATATTGTGACACTCTTATACCCCTTAGGAGGATACGTGGATGCCAGAACCAACCCATAAACTATACTTTGTATACATTTACATCTTAATTTAAATAAATTACCAAATCATCCTTTAAAAATTATATTAATACCGGTTATATCCCGAACCGATTACCAACTTACATAACCATTATTATTCACTCTATATTCGCCTATTATCACATCATATTCCTATTAGGGTATAGTTTGTACCCTTACATATTGCCTATTTGTATCTTATTGCATTTATTTTTTTCTTCCTTTTTGAAGGCATCCCTCATAGCAGAGTGTCGATCGAAGTCAGGCCTGGTTAGGAATTTTTTTGATTGGGCAAGTTTTCAAACTAACCTGTCCTTTGATATACACCCGAGCTCTTTTTTTGGTATTTTTCAAGATGATTGGATTTGCAAAAGAGGTCATTCGCTTTCCTGCTTGCCTTGATTGTTCATTTGATTTGACAAACTTTGTATTTTTTCCTTCTTTGAGGAGGTGGCATTATTTTTTCAAAGGCCACGTGGGTATTTGATTCATTTTATCATGTTGACAATAGGTTTTAGTCATACTATTAGGCTTTGCCTGATCGAACTAAGTATTTATTTCAAACTTTCTTTCGCCTTTGAGTGGTGTTGCTTCGTGAGGTGCAAATAGTTAGTCGCTTTTAATGGCTATCGCTTTGTTTTTAGTGCCTTTATAGTGGTAATTTTATTATCCTTTTTTACACTTTAATTTGGGCTCCATATTTATTTAGTGCCTTTGGAATGTTTTTTTCTTAGCGATCCTATAAATAAGAGTATCCTCCATTTCTTGCGAGATATTTCTTCTTTCCAAAAATATTTTCTTCGAAGGCCTTTTTTTCTTCATTTTTCCTGTTCCTTATAGGGAACCATTTAATAGTTTCAGACCTTTCACCCCTTTGGGCCCTTTCCATTTTAGGAAGATGAATGAAATTTACTCCTTTTTATTTTTGGGACCTTTCTCTTTGCCTTTTGTTTTGAACTTTGGAGGCTAAGTTGAGCAGTTTATTGATTTCTCTTTTCTACTTCCCATTTTATACCATTTGGGATCATGGTGGAGAATTTTCAAGTCTGTACTTTCTTTTCCATTTTTTCGATTCTGGTATGCTACCAGAGAGAAGAGGTTACGACTTTGTTGGAGGTCGATCTGAAGTGGCTCGATAGTAGCAACTTGTAGTTTTTTTTGTATATATACATATTTTTGTAAGGTATTTTAATTGTATACTTATATCTTGGAATGAAATTTGTTGATTTCCTGATGTTGTCTATTTTTTTAGTATGAGAAATGATATTGATCTGTTTGCATATTCTGATTGAAAATAATGACTCATTGATCTCTCGATTGAAATTGTAATAAATAAATTCTTTTATTTTTTATCGATCTTTCGATCGAGATTATAATGACTTGTCATTGATCTTTCAATCGAAAGTTACAATGACTTCTTCATTGATCTTTCGATCGAAAATTGCAATGAATTCTTCTTCGATCTTTCGATAGGGATGCTAGCATTATCATAAAACTTTCGAGAGGCTTTTGCCAAGTCTTGAATATTCCTTATAATTTGCTAGGGGTACGGATCCTAGCTTACTTTTCTTTTATACAAATTGATTTTGTTACTATGAAACGGGGGTTTTTGAGTTGTCTTTTTGATCCTGATGTTGGCTCTATTTTGGATCATGAAGCATATTGCTTTTAACTCTTTTCTATTTTAGAATTATCCTTTTAAGACCTTTTCCTTCAACCTTTTCAACCTCGATGGCTTTTTTGTTAAACGGGAGCAGCCAATTTTTCTTTTTTCTCTGAAGGCATCATTCGTCCAAACAACAATGAACTATGGTAGCGACTCATTTCATCTTGGTGCGAAGCAAGCGCTCCTCTTTTCATCTTGATGTGAAGTGAAGGTCTTTTCTCCTCTACATGCTACTTCGTTTTTCCTTGAAGCAGATGGGAAAGTGTATTATTTTGTAATTTCTCCCATTATTTCTTTTTCTGGACATCGGGGCATCGACTTGAGATGTGCATAAAAGGGAGAAGATGCTCTTCTTTTTACTGCACTTTTTCTTTTTATCTTGTTCGCTTGGAGATGAAGAAAATGGCGGTTAAGTCATGCCTCCTAGCACCTTTCCCAGTAGGCTAGTTTTGGGAGTCGTTTGCATCTATTGTATAATATCTCGAAAGAAAGATCCGGTGTACTATATTTTGCTTTCTTTTAGTCTGAAAATTTAATTTTACTCATCTTTCTTTGGCCACCATTTGGATCTTTTCCATATAGTCTCCAAGACTTTTATGGAGCTTCTTGTATCATCCATTTTTTTTAAGGCTATGAGTCCATATTTCTTCGAATGGCGCAGAGGTTAGGCACTTCTGCTCAGCCATCGATTCTCAATGAAAGTATCAAATGATAATCTATAGATTTTTAGAAAGAAAAGAGCGGTGCATGTGAGGAATGGAAGGGTGCAACTTGGGTGAATGCATGATTGGGAGAAAAAAGCAATCGGGCTCGTCTAGATGGGAATTCTGTAAAAGAAAGCTTAGCCCGATCGGATCGGGCTTGAATTCTCCAATGATTAAATTATTTTTAGACTTTTAAAGAGAGAATATATTGAATTATGTTCTCTTGTTCATTTTAAAAATGAACTTGATATTTATAGGAGTGAAAAATCCACTTAAAAGGCCTATTCTTCTGTCAAAATAGGTAGAAGGCGATGTGATTTTTGACAAGCGATGATAGTGCGTATCAAAGGCTTTTAACAAGATAAAACCATCTAAACTGATCATATGGGTGACATCAAATGGACTTTTGATATGCCTTTAGCAGTGTATCTGAGGCAAGTGTAGTGCGGGCTTATCAGCCGATTGGGCTTTGCTTCCTATTAGCCTAGTTTGTTTATGAAATATTGGGTGATATTAGTAATTTTTGTCGACTTGAAATTAAAAATATTGAAATAAATTTGACATAATGCGACAAACAAAAAAATGCCACTATTTATATATGAATGAGTATGAACCGATTAATCACTTTATTAACAATTTTATTTATCAGTCTATTAATTTCAGTTAATCGCTTTATTATTTTCGATTTTTAACTAATTTTTTCGAATTGATTTATTGGTTAACCATTTAAAAAATTAATATAAAAATTTAATAAATTGTACAATTTATAAATATTATTTTTAATTATTAAAAAAATTTTAAAAATGAAAAATACAAATCAAATATAATATAATATAATATAATATAATATAATATAATATAATATAATATAATATAATATAATATAATATAATATAATATAATATAATATAATATCCACTAAAAAATCAAAACAAAAATAAAATTTTCATAATTAATTATAGGAATTAAATATATTTGATATAAAACTAACAATATAATACTAATTATAAATATGTAATAAATAAATAAATAATTGTAATAAAAAGATAATTTTAATATTTATTTACTAAAAATATGTATTATAATAATATTTTAAAAAGTCATATATCATAATATTTATAAATTATAAAAATATTAAAACACTAAAAGAAAAATTCTAATTCCCGACGAAAAATTACCGACGGAAAAAATGTGTATTGTGACGGAAAATGAATCCGCCGTAAATTAAGGAGGAAAATTATCCCGCCAAACTTTATCTACGGAATTCAGCGACGGAAATAAAAAATTCCGTCGTTAAATTGGCTCCAATTTTCGCACCTGAAATAGGCCACGAAATTTACCAACGGAATCATATTTCCGTAGGTAAATACCGACGGAAATATGATTCCGTAGGTAAATTACCGTAATTTACCTACGGAATCATATTTCCGTCGGTATTTACCTACGAAAATATGATTCCGTCGGTATTTACCTACAGAAATAATATTCCATCGGTAATTTACCTATGGAATAATATTTCCGTCGGTATTTACCTATGGAAATAATATTCCGTCGGTAATTTACCTACGAAAATATGATTCCATCAGTATTTACCTACGGAAATATGTTCCGTCGGTAATTTACCTACGAAAATATCATTCTGTTGGTAAGTTACCGACGGAATCATGTTCCCGTCGGTAATTTTGATAAAAATCAATAGTTGTTATAAATTATAATTGTTATATTTTTTATTTTCTTTTAACAACTTTATTTTTTAAAAAAAATAATATATAAATTTTTATTATTTCATAATATGGTTAAGTTTTAAAAGGTATCTTTTTATCTCTGCATGTTATTTATTCGTGATTATACTGTGACTTTTATTATACTTGAGTTGGAATTAGTAAATAATAGACCTATGCAATGGAACAACCTTGAACCCAAAGATTAATGCTTCGTAACATTTGTACAAAAAATGTATTTATTTATGGCCTTCATCAATTTATTAATACAAATGAAAATTATTAAACTAACTAAAGTTGAGGTTTAAAAAAACATTTTCTCAATCGTAAAGTTTCAAGAAGTCAAGATTTTTCTCATTATTATCATTTTAAGCTCTTGAGGTATGTCAATGTTCTTGACATGATTTTAGGTCGAAGATTTAAAATCTAATCTCAAGTATGGCTTAATAATTAATTACGGGATGAATTTTATTTAAAAAAAATGAAATTGGATCCAAAAATTCTAATGTAATGATCTTGAAATATTCAATTGTTAAGACTTTTATAACTAACAAAATATGCAACAGTTAAATTTATGGCATATTAAAATCACAAACTAGAAGAAAAAAAATTGTTACGTTAATGTACTAATGTGACGAAAAAAACATTTTAAACACTCAAAATTGTTACGTAAGGCGTTCATCTCCCATAAATTTAAGTAAGTAAATCAATATATTGTTGAAACATACTCTTATAAGCATAAAACATAATATTATATTATAATATAATCGAAATATATAAAAATTTAATATGTAGTTTTTTTATTCAGGAATTCACTGTAATAATAATAATAATAATAATAATAATAATAATAATAATAATAATAATAATAATAATAATAATAATAATAAAAGGTTCAGGATCTAATAATGAATTTTTCTTTTTATTTTTTTAGAGGAAATTAGGTTATGTAATGGGCTTCAGAAATAGGCCTTAAAATACGCAATGGCCCACTCTCTACTATAAAATCGAAAAACCCTAACTCTTCATCTCCTCATCGCTACGCTCTTCGATACCTAAAGCCAGACTCTGCATCTTTTACATCTTTAGGGTTTTTCGATTGGGCATTTGGAGCCAATGGGTTGTGATTGAAAAGAGAGAGGCTTGATTGGGATCTCAACTATCGAGACCCATTTCGTTTCAAGAAGGGAAAAGGTGCTCCTCTCACGAGGAGTGCAAGGTAGCTTTGGATGCCAGTGGATTGACATCATACAGGTTGTGGTGCTGCCATTACACCGTTTCTCTGTTTATTTTTTTTTTCCAACAGCCTAGTGATTGAGGTGCATTTAATGATTTTGCCTTGTAGGATTGTAGTTGGTGTAAGTTGGTGCTCACGCATGGTAGTTCAGACTTCAGACTTCACACGCATACCTTGCCAACTCATGTATCTATTCCTTTTTCTTTGGCTTTTTCAGTTTTTGCTCCTGCGATCGAACTCATGGAGGCTTTGACTGTAGCATTGAAATTGTATCACGTCAAGGTACATATTCTTTTGCTTTGTGAAGTTCATACCCAACATGCGATTTCTTACAAATTGCTCAGAAACCTTTTCTTTGTTTAAACAAGTAGTTGCCTTAACAGAGCAACTGTGGAATATTGCTTAAAAACTTGTGCATCTGATACAATTTGGAAGATTTGCTTTGAATTTTTTTCTCTCTATCTTTGTTACTTTGCTGTTCATCTGCCATGGGTTCCTCTTTAGAGAATCAAATATATTGGAGATACGTGTCTCTCTGATTCTTTTTCATATTTTTCTATTCTTTTCTGTCCCGACTATGGCCTGAGAGAAGATAAATGTGGATTAGTAATTATTGTATCCTTTTCTGTCTTATTGCACCACCTGATAGATTTTAGTTGAGCAAAATCATCATAAATATTCGGATAAGGATAGAATAGTGGAAGATGAAATACAAATTTAGGCGCAGACTGCTCAGACTGACACAGACCCATTTATTTTTTTTAGCCAATCATTTAATCTTCATCATATATCATTCACGCAAATAGCTTAATAAAAAATATCATTAGATATCAATTAAATATCCAATAATTTATAATATAATGGACTAATGGATTTATTTAGTCTCAATTTTTATTTCTTAAGTTTTCGATTTGTGTTTTAAAATTTGAATTATTTAGTCTCAATTTTTATTTCTTAAGTCTCAATTTTATATTTTATATATAAATTCAATTTATTGTACTTTCTTTAAAATATTAGATTAGACATAACTGTTATTGTTGTAACTAAATTTAAAGAACTAAACTACAAAAAATACATTTTAAAATTAAAATAACCAATCAACTAATAATTAATTTTCTTTCTGTGGAAAGAGGCTAGATTTAAAGAAAGATTGAAGATCTTGAACATTTGAGGTGATATAGGTCCTGAATTGTGGCATGTGATTAGTCCTTAAGGTTCTAGTTGCAGAAGATAGGACTATAGATGTTCCTCCCAAGTATTCATCCTCTGGCCTAAACATACATTCTCTCTTTTGTAGCTGATTCCATATAATTTAGCCAGTCTGCACTATATTCAGTCTCCGCGAAATCCAAATAACGTGTTACAGTACATAATGATATATAGGAGATAGTGATTAATTTCCTAAAATTGCTTCCTTCTTTCTTCTTCTTCTTCTTCTTCCTTCTTCTCTCCCCTTCCTTTTTCTAGTAGCATTCACTAGCATTAAATTGTGTTACTAAACTATAACTGGCGTTTGTTATCCCGTTTGGCATCTATATGCATAGGATACAAGACCCAGTATTAATATATGGTTCTTCTACAGTACTTGAACTGAATAAAAACACTTTAAGATCATAATCCAATTCGAAATCAATTGAATTCTATTTTTATGCTTGAAATTGCCTCCTTTGGATAATTGGGATGCTAAAATGTAAATGGGGTTGAACCTCCAGAGCTGAAAGAAAGTACTGCTCCAAACAGGCTGTGTTTCCTTTCCAAAATCTTCATTTCAACAAAGTTTTGAATTGATGTAGTTTGAATAGATGTCTTCTTGTTTATTCAGCAGTTGGCATTGACAAATCCATCGGAATTGGGTGGCTTTATTTATGCAATTCAGTTTATTTGATGGCTGCTTAGATGTCGTTAATATCATTTGAATTGGCATCGAAGCTTTGCTGACATGAAAAACCCCTCTCTTTTGCCTGGATAATAGCTTTCTCAGTGCTTCCCTTATTTGGATCAACCTTCCTGGAAATATTTTTGGTCTATCACGGAAAAGATCACCATCATAATCGACATCAACTACAATTTTTTTTTATCCATAGGTCTGTCAAACTTAATCTTGGTCTTAACCATTTATCCACAAGCAGCTTATTAATGACCATAGAATTGATTTTTCAGGTTATTTGGCGGCTAAACATTTCTTTATAGTGACATAAGAGAAATTCGTTGTCATGATTACCACTAAATTTTAAACTTTGGTTCAGTTATTGTTTATTTTTGTTTATAACCAAATGCTGTCCACCCCATGTTCATGGTGTTTATTCCTGACTCTACTTTCCATGGAAGAATTTATTGTTTTGTGATAATTGTTCAATTTATATTATGTGCATATTTTTTGAAATCAATCTATGTTGAAACCCCACTTTTTTTTTTAATTTTATGCTTCAATTTTCATGAGTTCATCGAATCATCTGGAAAAGAAAAACTGAAAATCATTAAGTCCGTGGTTAAAATCAAGTAAGCTTGGATTTAAATGATTGAGTGGAGAATTATTGTTTTTTTTAATAAATTAATTGTTGTTTTTTTTCTTTGTTTGAATAAATGGCTGGGATTGTTTATGCATGTTAATTAGTTGAGATGATGCTTCTCAATCACTCATTACTCATCAATTAGTATACACATCTCATTCCTACCTTCTTGTCCTCTTTATTCATTCCCTTAAAATATTAATTTCCCCCAACTCGAGTGATTCAAATTTACAGCAACCATTTCTTTTCAAAAACACATTTTAAGTTTTCTTTAGTTTATAACGTAAATTATAAAGTTCAATCCTATATATAAGTTATAAAATACAGGTATTTGTTAATCCTCCTTAATTTTTTATATGGTTTTTATGCAGAATAACATTCTCATATCCACAAAATGAGTTATATGTGAAACAAATACTGTCATATCACTTGCAAAAAGGACTTTATGAACTTTATGGCATGCGAAAAATAAAAATAACCTGAAATTCATTTAAGGACATTGTTGAATTTTTCTCATTTGTGGATATTGATTTTGTATTTCTTTCCACACCCTCACTTGATTATGTGTGCACAATTAACATAACACCTTGTTTACTTTTGTATTTTATGTATTTCTTTTATTTGTAGAATAGAGGTATTTATTTTGTTTATTAATATTAGGTATCATATTTGTCAATGGAATATTTCAGTTCATGGACTTTTGGTTCTCCTTCATGGCTGTTGCGAGCACTTTTGTCTATCTAACTACCATTGATGAAGCCTATAAAAGGACAATTCAAACCATTGTTGCCATCCTTGCAGCCCTCATGGCCATAACAAAGGCTACCAGGTACACATTGGTATAGATATCTCCATTATGTTTCCTTCTTGTGAACGCAGCTAGTGCTCAAGTAATTAACCACGACAAATTCTGCTAGAACACATTATATCATATGATACTGATAATTCTTAAGTCTTGCCTGGATTAATGTGAAATGATGTTCAGTTTTAAGATATGCATACATATGGATGGTCTTCTGGGTCTCTTGTATGTCAAGTGGGGTTACTGATTGTTTTAATATGTGCCAAGACTTAATACAACATATCTAATATGAATGGCTCACCAAGTGATAAGAAGGCTTTGCCTGAAATGGTCGATTCTTTTAATTTATATGCTGGTGGTGTATGTCTGCTTGAATCTATAAAATAATGTTTACATGTCTCTACAAAATATGAGTTAGTCATAACTTTTGTTTCAAAGAAAGCTGAGAATGTTTATTAACATAGATGGCAAACAATTAGAGGATGGTTCAAAAATTTACTCAAGACACTATGGAGAAGATTTCGATGGGGTTTTGTTCTTGCTGGGTCTGCTGCACTGGCCATGGCAGCTATAAGCTGGAATCTGGAGATCAGTGAAAGCTACTGGATATGGCACAAGTAAGGTGGAGTATATTTTTTCCTATAATTCTCCTTTTTCTGTCACCTTTTTCTAGTGCCAGATTGATATTTGGCATGCAAATGGTTTGCAGCATTGCATCAAATATATATTTTTTTAATTAAGTTCTTTATCAAAATTCCAATATTGAATGCTTGACTTGCAAAAATATTAGTCTGTGCCATACTCTTCTGCTTTTCTTCTAGTTTTGATCTGAATCAGTTGATAATTTCGAATTACTTATTCAATGAAATTGTTCCAACTGAATTAATTATGACCAAAAAGCTCTTTCTGTTGTTTACAGGGCTTGAATGTCTATAACATCTATAATTAGTCATATATTTTTGAATTTTAATAACTATATCTTTATTACTATTTTTATTTTTCTATTTAGATTCTTAATTTTGATCAATTTACCAGAATAACTATCTCTGTTAAAATACTAGATAAACTTAATTTCTGTTTTTTCATATTTTTCTTGTCTCGTAGTATTTGAAAACTTAATTTCTGTTTTTTCATATTTTTTCTTGTCTAAGGTATTTGAACTTTCTCCTCTTTCATTTCTAAGTCTTCTTTTATAATTTATGCTTGGTGATATTTCTACATTTTGAAAATCTTATCCTTCCGTTGGTTCATTTTTAATTGCCGTTAGATTTATTAGATAAAGGTAGTATATACAGAAAATATTTATTAAATAATAGTCAGAAAATTGTAATATTTTTAGTAACGGAATAGTAACGGAAAACTCCGTCGCCATTTTTTTAACATATGGCAACTTTACCGACGGAAATTACCTACGGAACATATTATTCCGTTGGAAATTTGCCTACGGATTTGTTATTTCCGTAGGAAAATTTAGCGACGGAAAATATAGTTCCGTCGGTAAATATGGCAGAAGTTCACAGTTTTTGGGTTGCTTCTCCCTACGGAATTACCGACGGACTGTAATTTCCGTCGGTAAAAGTACCTACAACCGGATCTCCAACGCCATTTTCCGTCGCTAAATTCCGTCAGCAATTTCATTTCCCTACGGAAATTCACTCAATTCCGTCGGTAATTTCCGTCGGCAAAATGAATTTTTCTTGTAGTGAAAAATTTAAGTGTAAAAATTAAAATATAATATATAAAATGTATATAAATTGGTTAACTGTTATTTAGTGGTTAACCGTCAATTTTTAAAAGTAAA
The DNA here is from genome assembly GCA_037975025.1 of Excoecaria agallocha. Classification (NCBI taxonomy): domain Eukaryota; kingdom Viridiplantae; phylum Streptophyta; class Magnoliopsida; order Malpighiales; family Euphorbiaceae; genus Excoecaria; species Excoecaria agallocha. The sequence goes on along the minus strand of CM075808.1, from coordinate 47,600,236 downwards.
AAATATAATTTTAAATTTTTGGTTTGGTTAACTTGAAATCGATTCAGTTTCGAATCAATTTTTTAGTTAGCCAAAATTTTAATTTTTTCTCACCCCTATTTTTAAATATTTTTTCAATTTTACCTATTAAAAATTTATTTATTGATTTTACAAAATGTGGCATTAATGTGATATTTTTTGCTATGTGTCAATATTGGTTTAGTTTCGTGTCAACGCCCCTTAAAGCCATTAATTTATAGTTAATGAGTGTTATTTAATGAGGCATTGTTGGATTAATTTCCGTTGCATTACGGTATTTTTGTTCCAAAATAAATGATAGAAATTTTAGTACTCCGAAAAAAAAGTGAGGGCCATTTTTATATCTTTTTCTTTTAACTTTATTTCAAATTTCACATCTTTTTATTTAATTTCTCAATTTTATTTCATTTTATTTAAAAAATTATTTTAATATATATTAATTAGTAAAAAAATATGGAGAACAAAAAATAGTAAAAAAATATTAATTTAAAAAAACAATAATCTTAAAACTCAATATGTACTCAAATAATCATATTATATTATTAATTGTTAAAATCACATGCAAGATATGACTTCTTTTAAAAAAAATAAAGATAAAAATAAAACTTTCTGGTTTGATTTTCTTATTGATGTGTAGATTTCTTCATCTTTGGATTCGACCGAATTTGAATTGGATTTAAATGGACTTAAAAAATTTTTTTTTCAAACACCAGCCAAAACTCTCAAGAATAAAATGTAGGGAAATTTACATGATTTACCTCTTTTTTACCTTTATTTTCAAAAATGTTCAATTATTTTTATGCAGTATCTTTTTTAAAACCTAATTCTATATTAAGTTTTTGTTGAAACTAAATAAGTGTATTGAGTTTAATAAAATCTAATATATTATATTCAATTTTTTCTTAAAGTTAAAAAATATAAACATATAAGCAATTTAATTATATTGAATTCATTTTTGACAAACCTAATACAATATATTTATTTTCAATTAGACTGTATTTTATAGCAAGAAAGAAATAATTATGATTTTAGTTATTAGTACATGCTTGCATGCCTAAACTATTTACCATTTCCATTGTAATTATTATTGTTTGAAAGAATAATTACTTAAACAACATCATAGTACCATGTGGAATATAATGACCCGGTAGAATGACTTATGGTGTCAATGTGAGTTCCCATACACTCAGGGAGAACGTGAACAACACTCATTCAATCATATTAAAATGCATGGCCAAGATCCCATTACAAATCACACACCACCACCATTAATCATATCATACCGAGACCCACTAAACACACACATACTCTATCTTTGCATTTTGAAATTCCTATAAATACCTTTCCTCTTTAAACCAAAAAATTTTAGAGCAATGTTAAAGAAAAGAGAGAAAATCCATGGACAAATACACACAAAACTAAAAAGGATTAGCATTTAGGATTTATCTCATCGAAAATATTGTGGCAAGCTTATGCTGATGATCACCTTATGTGCGACATTGATGGTAATCATTGATTTTGCAGTAAAAACCAAAAGTTTTTCTTTTTAATTATTGAGAGAAAACAACAATTTTTTTAATGTGGAGTATTTTTGAAAGGTAAAATGTAAAAAATGGCAATTAAGAAAGAAAAAATTTAAAAAGTGGTATTTATGAAAGACATAAAATGTGAGGATGCAAATATGAAATTTTTTCTCATTACAAAAAAAATAGGGATTTAGTGATGGTAGATTTTGTCGATAGTTCACTTTAGAGGCAAAATGATCAATTATAGCTATTTATCAGTTGCTGGCATTTTTTGTGACTAAAATTAAAAACGGTCGGTTATTAGGGTCAGTTCGAGTTGAAAGATTGGGAAAATTTTAGGTTTGGGTCTGGTGAAAACCCTATTGAACCCGAATTGACAAATAACCCGAACTATATAAGCATCTTATCCCTTATTTCCTTAATTTGCTAATCTCTCTCTTTCTTTTCAAAACCCTAATCCATCTCCAGATCCCCTTTCCTATAATTGTCGCCCACAGTAGCCGCTAACCAATGCATGACGCCACCTGCTATTTTACACCAACTTTCGCAGAGCGCCACCTGCTGTTGGAATTCACCTACCATCTTTAATTTTTTTCTCCTAGTTCTAAATCTGGATAGGGATAATGGAATTTTCTTGTTTCTTCAACCTCAACCTTTGATTTTCAATTTAAACTTGGACTTTGATTTCTTGTTTTTGATTTAATTGTAGACTGAAATTTGGATTTTTTGTTGAATTTTAATTCAATCTTTCATGTAAAATTGGATGGTTATTGTCTTTGATTTTTTGATTTGCTAAAATGGAACCCGTTTCTTCAATGTTGGGCTTTAATTTTTTATGCAAAAATTTTGCAGCAAAAGAGACTTTTTTAAACAGGCAAGCAAGCTTGGCTTAATCCCTTATCTTCTAGGTGTAGGACAACTATAGTTGGAGTTTTGTAGCAAAATACCTTGGCTCTAAAAGTAAAATTTACTAGTACAAGTACATTAGAAGAATTTTTAATGGTTTTAAGAAATTAAAGCACTACATGAAAATATCAAAATAGAAACGAAAAAATAGCAACGAAAATATTTTTGTTGCTAAAATTGGTAGAAGTTTTTAGATTTAGCAATGAAATAAAAATGATGGTATTCCGTTGCTAAAAAATGGAAGAATTTTAGCGCCAAAATATAGCAACTAAAATTAGCAATGGAATGCCGATATTGTTGCTAAATATGGCTCCAGTTGGTGGCGAAAAATTTTGGAACGAAAATGAATTATATTGCTAAAATAACAACTAAATAATTATTCCATTGCTAAAATAGCAACATAACGTATTTTACGTTGCTATTTTTGCAACGGAAAAAACTTCTATTGCTATTTTAGCAAAGGAAAAATTTTCAGTTGCTATTTAACTTTTGTCCTAGGCTTGTAATTTTCGACCAAAATTCTAATTTCAAATCAAAATTTGAAGAGATCAAAGAAAAATGAAGTTCATGTAAAAGATCTTTTTTGTTTGGAATTGGATATCTAATCCATTTAAAGCTTTATTTAAAGGCTTGTAATTAATTACAAGTCTCGATGTGCCTCTTTCTATTTTTAAATTTTTATACACATAGAAAGCTGCACAGCTCCTTGGAGATCTAGAATTTGTTATTAGATCTTTTGAAATGAAATCACGAATCTCTTTTTTACAATGTTCTTCGGGTTCTTGATTCATTTGGATTGGTCTAGCTTTTGTTAGAATTAACTTATCTAAGAAATCATTTTCATATGGTAAATCTACCATATGTTATTTTCTATCCTAAAAATTGTTTGGTAAATCTGAACAGATTTCTTTTTTAAGTAAATTTTTAAAATCAAAAATCTTTTATTTTATGTATTTTTTTCTAAAGAGTTTTGAATTCTAAAGAAAGAAACATCTTGCTTTAAGAAACATAAATGTCTTTTTTTCCTTTGATTATAAGGTTTAACTCATTTTTGTAAGCAGAACAAGGTTTTAAAATATTTAAATTCCTTGTTCTGGGTTTATCTATGAAAGGAAAAACAATTTTGTTTCTTTGAGTTTTAAAAGAAATACTATCATAATTGATAAAATAGAATGTCATCATATTGATAAATAAGTCCCTAAAATGACACTATGATTTATATTTTCTAATAAAACGAAAGGAGTTTCGATTGAAATATTACCATTTTTTATGGTAGCTTATGTTTTACTTTTGATGATCATTCTTGAGTTATTTGCTGTAGAAAGTTTTTCGTTAGTTTCCTTAACGAATCGTTTTGGAATGATGCAGTTTTTTAAATGGTTCAAATCTGCCCTTGTATCAAAAAGAGCAATTGTTTCTATTTTGAAATCTTCTGAAAAAATAAGTGTTAGTTTTACTAGATATAACAGTTCTTAAAACAATTAAGAAATCTTTTAGAATTGCTTCCAGGTTTTCAATTTCATTTTTGGTAGTTTCAAGATCATTTTCTTCTTCAGTTTCTTCTTCTATTTCATTTTGTTTTGTAACTTTTGAAACTAAGTTGTGAAGAAGTTCAAAATCATATTCTTGTTTTTATTTAAGTGTTTTAACTCTTGCTTTACTATCCTAATTTCTTCTTGAAGTGATTCGATAGTAATAAGAGGTTTTAATTTTGATTTTGCACCTAAAATTTTGGTTAAATCATAGGTGTTGTTTTGAACGAGAGAGGAAAAGGTTGAGGATTTTTTGTTTTTTAGCTCAAAAGTTCTCAAAAGTTTTTCAATAATTTTCTTTTGTAGTTTTGCATCCTCTACTTGTTTTACGATATCAAGAATTATTTTTTGATCTTTTGTTAAGATGTTTATAGACTTTTGTGATTCTGAAAAATTTTCAATGAACTAGAGATTGCTAATTCATCAAACTATAAGATGTTATCATCTTCTGATAAGCCTGTTTGAGTTTCATCTTCTGAAGTTTCAATTAAGATTGATGAAATTTTTTGGATTATTTCCTCTCCTAGTTGTAATTCATGAAGTTTTTTTGTTGAATTCACAATATCTTGAAATATGTCCGGGTTGATTACATTTAAAGCAAATAACCTATTTTTTGTCTTGTTTGACGGCTTTTCTAAATGTTCTTTGTTTTCTATGGGTTTTATTTGGTTTTGATTTTCTATAGAAAACTTCTTTATTAGGTTTTGAAGAAAACCTTTTTCGAAATTTTTTATGGGATTTAGAGCAACAACCTCCATAATCTTTAGTTTGATTTCCTGTGGGAATTGCAAACTGTTTACAAAAAGATCCTAATTCTTGTCTTGTTTTTCTCATTTCCCATTTTAAATGTTTTTGGAGTTTTAAATCTTGACATATTTTTAAACCTTCTTTTTGGGTGAAACTAACCAATTCACCATAAGTCAAATGATTGTATGGGATTTGATTAATTTCAAAAAAAAATAATTTTATTTCTAACTTTTTCTCCTAAAAGTGTTGGTAAGCCAGAATTTTTCTTTCAAGAAAGGTTGATTAAAATCTTCACTAAGCATTACCCTAGTTAGAAAGGTATTTTTATAGTTTTGAAATTCAGAAAGCTTTTTACACCTAAGATTCAAAAGCAATTCTACATTTTTATCTCTTAAATGAGATAGATCTCTTATGAAATGCAAACTAATAATGTGGATTAGGGTTGCTACTGCATCAGGAATAGGGTTTCATATTTCATTGAGGATAGGAAATCCTTCCTCGGTGATTTGGATAATACCCAAAATTTCTAGTTATTTGTTGTTGAGTGAGATAGTAATCCTACCAACCTTTTAATTATCCTGAAAAATCTATTATAAAAAGTTTAGCTATGGCTTTATCAGGGATATTCATTTGGGTTTTGTAAGTGTTGGAAGCCATAGTCATCTATTGAAGAAGATTAAGGATATTATACTCAGACATACCATCTATGTTCCATTTATAGATGGTAGAGGTATTGAATTTTGACTGGGATAAAATATTTGGCCTATTTTCTATGCTTAAATCTAAAACAGTATTGATGAAAGGTGAAGATGAACTTCTTGGCCATTGGAGTCTAGACAACTCCTATTTTTGATATTGATCTTCTTTAGAGTCAAAAAGTTGATCAAGCATACTAACCATTTTATTTTTATCAAGAGTGTCTTGTGCAACCATCGGAGTAGAGGTTGATAAGTGTGAATTATTCTATATTATTAATGTGTTTTTAGTGTGTTTTTATATTACTTTTAATGTTAATTCAATTGATTTAATATTTAATTATTTAAGTTGATGTTTTAGTTACTTAATTGTGTAATTTGGTGTTTTAGGGGTTTAATTAAAGAAAAAGAAGAAAATTGAAGGACTAAAGTGAAATTTCAGCATTGGTAAAATTTTCAAGGAGTTAAGATTTTTGTTCATGAGTTACAGAGGCAAGCCACTCGATGGAGTGAAATGTCACTCTATCGAGTCATCCAAAGAAGAATTCCAGTAGAAAGCTACACTGTGGAGTGATATTGCACTCTACCGAGATAAAGAATTCGGATTGCAATCGAATTATTCTTCTCCGCTGAATAGGAAGTCATTTGTTGGAATTAGAAGTCGTGTGTCAATTAGGAAGTTGAAAGCTTTAATATTTCTTCTTTTCAAGCTATTTAAGTGACAGGAGAATACCAGAAAAGGGGGGATATTACAATTATGAATTTTAGTTAGTTGTTAGCCTAGTTTTCTTTAGCTTAATTTGTATAGTAGCTTTCTTTTAGTTTCGTTGTTTTTTTAGTTTGCAATCATTGTAAAGACTCAAGCTTTTTAATGGTGTGCTGAAAAGCCATCAAGAGCAAGTTTGAAGCTTCATGAGTATTATATCTCTTTATTTTTTTATTTTTCTTTTATTTCAATCATGTTTGGTGAGTAATTTCTTAACCCTCATACTTTTACTATAAAGACTTGAATTTGAGCTTAATTTCAATGCGAGTTGTTATTTCTTAATCACTATGGTAATTCTTATCTTAAGTTATGATTGTATTGATGATTGATGTATTAAATAAATGGTTAATTGTCAATTTCACTAATGACTTATGATAGGCATGTTCTTAGATTATTTTTCTTATATTGATGTATTGTTGTATTTTGAAAATTGAGGCAATGATTTATTGTTCATGAGTTGATTTAAAGTTAAGAATTTCGAATTGAGAATAGCTAGAGTTAGATCTCTCTCGAGATGGTCTGATGAAGATTTAGGAGTTAAAATTGGATCTTTATGCTAGGTGTTAGATTGTTCCTAAACAGAGCATTTAATGCTTAAAATGATATTTTGAATAAGATATATGTGTTTATTTTCACTGATTTTTTCATAATTGCTTGTGTTACCTTTGATTTAAGTCATTGCAGTAGAAGTTAAGGTAGACAGTTCCTTTGGTAGAAGTGTTTTAGTTATTCCCTTATTTTTAATTAATGTTAGTCTAGTTTTAATTTTTGTTTTGCTGTATTGTTAATTTAGTTTAGTTCTTGCCTTTAATTTAAAAACTTGAAAAATAATCTCAGATTAATTTAATTCACTTAAAGATATTTGGCTTAGAATCCATATTCCTTTGGGTACGATATACAGGATCTTAATCTTATTTTTCTATATTACTAACCGATTTAGTACATTTGCTAGACACTGGTCAGAGGTAGAAAAATATTCTATCCCACTAAGTTGGTCTCATAAGGCTTGGTTAAATTCTGATTTACCTTTCTTGAATAATTTTTGGTTAGTTTTGAAAACCTGAAATGGTTTTAAAATAGGGATTTTCAATTTTAATTTTGTCGTCTCAACAGGGAAAACTACAAAAATTTTTTGATATTCCTCTATCCTAGTTAACTATTTTGCAATAATATTAAGATGAGTGTTTGTAAAATTATTTTATTGGATAATATTTTTAAAACCATATTTTGATTCGAGTTTTATAAGGACTAACATCCACAATTTAGCTTAGATGTGTTAATTTTATGTGTCTTAATAGCGGGTGTTCATATTAAACTTTCCTACCATCAGACAAGTCCCATTTTGTAATCTTATTTCTTGTCGTTATAGGATTAACAGTTTTTCATTGAAATGAATATGAAATTTTATTTTGTAATGTATAAATTTTAAACGAATTAAAAAAATAGAATTTGTGTTTTATTTTCAAAAACAAATTCATAATATTCATTTCGGATTTCTTTTCTCTTTTTCTAGAAAATTTTTAAAGAACCATGTCCTTTTTTTAAGATTTTTTTCCGAATAAAAATCCTTATGTAAATATTTTTTGTCAACTTCAAAATTCTTTTCGATGGCATTTAATTCATTCATAACATTTTCTGTTATTGCTAAAAAAGATATAAAGTTGGTGGTGAAATATTTTTTTGCTCCTCGTTTGAAACTTGGAGTCTAGTATAAACTTGGTGAGGAACCGTTGTTGAATAATCAACATTTTGAAAAGAGCACTTGGGATGATTGAACAAGAAAATCTTAGGTTTTGAAAACATTCTTCCTCATCCTGAAGATGAATAACTGAAGGCAGATTTGAGGATTTCGTAAATCTACAGTACTTATGGAAGAACTAGTATCTGAATATCGATAGCTAAAAGTTCTTGAGAAACTTAATTTTACTTTTTTGTCATTTTACTGTGTAATTTCCTTCAATTGAGTGTTTGGTTTAGATTTCTCTAGAGATTTTGGTTTTACAGCACCTTCTAAAATCCATTCTTTAGGAAGAATGATATCTTTCCAAATGATGATTTTTGGAATTATTGTATTAGCTCTAGATAGATCTATTTGTAAAAATAGGGTTTCACCCTTTTTATTTACATTTTTTACTGATGTAAAAGCAGAAAACATCGCTTTATAATGTACTCTATAAATAATGGCCACTGGAATAGAACCTTTTAGCATTTTATAATTATGTATTTTAATTTGTAAAACCAAAGATTTCAAAATGTTTGGATCTGCAAGAGATAATGAAATATTTGGTGATCATTCAAAAGAGATTGGTTCTTAAAAAATACTTAACTCAACTGAACTTATGATAGAATCTTGAAAAACTAAAAATCTTGCATCTCTTAAAACATAGAGAATTGAGGTGTTTAATCCTTCTTTTGTTAAAGGTTTTATTCCTACTTGGACAAGTTCAATATGTATGTATTCATATTTCCTGTCTCGATATTTTTGTAGAGTTTTTGTGTAAGAGAAGATGAATAGTTTTAAATAATTTTGAGATTTGAACTCCTCTTTCTTCTATTTTAATCACGAAATCAGTTTTTATGAGTTTTTGGAAAAGATTGTTGTCATAAACTTGATCTCTTTTTATTTTAGAAATTTTCCAGTTATTTATTAATTTTTGAAAATCTTTAATAATGATTTCCTCGCTATTAACGATGTTTGATTTTTGTGATCCTTGATCTACAGAGTTTAAGGTAGAAGAACTAGATAAAGAAGTAGTTGTACAAAATAAATTATCCATAATTTAAAGATTTAATTAATTTTTGAAAAATTATTATTTATTTTCTGGACAAACTTGCAAAAGATTTTACTACCCTAAATGCCTGTCCATCGGCTAACATGAGATTTGCTACCTAGCAACTATCATTACCTAAAAAATATTTTAATTTTTTCAGAAAACAATTAAATTTTGAAATTATAAATGTTTATTTTCTAAATCTACCACACCTTTAGCTCTGATACCAATAACGCTTGGAATCTGAAGGAGTGAAGATGAACATAAAAGATGAACATAAACAAAATGAACACGAACAAAAATATGAAAACAAAATAGGTACTGGTAATGATCAACCATAGTAATAGAGTTACCCTTTGGACCAGTAGCCCGCAGGTTGAATTTTTTTAGCCTATATATCTTGATGCAACATAAGCAGAATGCAAAAAAGATTTTTGATGCACCAAATCAGTATAAGCTGCAAATGTATAGCATACTTAAAATGGAACAACACTTGAACACAGAATGAGATGAATAGAAAGAATTTCATAAATAAAATTTGTAAATGTAGAAAGATAAATGCTCAACACATGAGCTATACTTACAAAAATTGAAAATTAAAACATAAGTTTTATATTTTGGGAGTACACTCGAAATTCAAGACTACAAGGTGTGCCCAGCACATGAGCTTCCTAGTTATCTAAGCTTGAATGTTTTTATGTTGAGACTTGGAAACTTTCCTTAAAAGAAGTATGTCTTTGAAATGAGGAAGAATGCTACTTTTATAAGCAAATTCTCCGTCTATTTCTCCTTAATTTGTGGGAGCTTGGCCCACAAAGGAAAGGAAAAGTCTTTCGTTTATCATGGTAGCTTGGACTCGTGAAGAAGCTTTTTTATCCACTTTGGAGTTGGAGGAGAATTTACACATAGGGAGCAGATATTTGTCTAGGAAAAAAATCCAATTATTTTCCTTTTTGAATTAATTTTCTTGTTTTAATTACTTTTACATTTCTTTTTACTTTTTTATGGGCCTATTAATGCTTTGGGACAGGCCTGTTTACAAAGTATGGATCTTAAAAAGAGTTTATGCTTAAATCTAAATCCGTTATGGTGGTGGAAAGATACCATAATAGTCATCTTCGTTTTCATCTTCTAAGTTGATGATAGGCTCGGAGTCTGAAGATGATTCGGCCTTTGAAGAGGTTTTTAAGGTAGAGGCATCACTTTTGAGAAGTTGAGCCGTGATTTGAAAATACTCCTCTTTGGATTTTGTTGCTGCTAATTGAGTCTGGCCAAAGGACTTTTGGGCCAAAAATTGAGAAACTTCTGATCTTTGTTTAGCAAATCCTTGTGTCTGGAATCATTTTTTAACACCATATTTTTTTTATGTTGACAGGTGCCATAAACTTAGTCCACCAACGGATTTAGAATCTCCTAACTAAAATTGTTTGAGCTTCCTTTTGTTGGTATTCTAAGTACTAGGCTGTAATCCATGACAAATAAAATTTTATGGTGAAAAGCATTAAGGGATGGAATCTTCTTTCCCTGTCTGAAGGTTTGTAAGTGATTTTGAAGAGTTGGTAGCCCTCCTGGACTGAAGGTTTTAAGATATTAGGGGAAGCTACATAAAATTTTCACCAATGGTTGAAGCAAAAAGGAATTTTTAAGAGATTTATTTTTAGGAAGAAAAATAGCCAAAAGTGACTAAATTTTTTGTTTTGAAGTAGGAACGCATTATACCAAAACTGTTGGTAATCCCAATAAGTAAAGGTTCTACAATGTTTTATGGTTGTTCTGAATTATATAGGGAAGTATTTTGGAGAGTGTAATGCCTGTCTCCAGTCAAGTAAAGATAGAATTTTATGAATTTTTACAGTGAAATAGAGAATTTCTAAATTGTTTTTTGGGTTGTGAGTAGTGGTTATGGATGCTGTTAATTCTAATATAGCCATGTAGTAAGGCTGAAATTTTGTTAAATCACATGGTTTAAAATACCAGTGTTTTGAAAAAAATTTGAGAAATAACCTGTTGAGAATTTTGAAAATAAAATCCTTTCTCAATAGTCCATATGTATTGGAAATCATTTTCGACAAAAATATTCCGCTTTTGGTAACTTTGATTGAGACAAAATTAAGTCGGAATCATTTTGAGATAAAATACTTTGAGAAAAATCCTCTTTTGAGGGTTTTGAAGATATTTCATCACAAGATAATTTTTGTGAATTTTTTGAAATAATGATTTTATTGCAAGATATTTCTTGCAATATTTTTGAAGAATTTTGAGAAAAGAATTGTAGAGAGGAAGATTCTCCTCTCTCTGTTTTAAAAATGGGTTTAAGGACTATACTTATAAAGGCTTCATTTTTGGTAAATTTTCAAATAAAATTGAAAAATGTATTATTTTAAAAAAAGTTATGTATCAAAATTATTAAATGAATTATTTTATATGAAATGGGAGAAAATGACCTTAAATTAAAAAGTAAACATTAATGAAGCCAAAGATAAGAAGCAAATTGTTCATGATGCTAAAGTTTAATGGTTAAATTTAACCTTAGGGCTGTGCAAAATCGAACTGAAATTGAGAATTGAACTAAATGGATTTTGAACTATTTAGTTCGATTACTTTAATTTTCGATTCGTTCGATTCTTATTCAAAAAAGAAAATCAATTTAATCAATTTGATTTTTAAAATTGAAAAATTGAAAGAACTGAACCGATCGAAGTATATATATATATATATATATATATATATATATATATATATATATATATATATATATATATATATATATATATATATATATATATATAATATTATTTAAATATCAGAATTGAAGCCTTGGATGAGTGGTGTGAATTTCTAGTAAAACCTACTTGAACTCATTAGGTCTTGAATTCAAATCCTAGAAACCATAGTTTTTCACCTTCGTTTTCTCATTTTTTTATTTTAATTTTTTTCTCATTTTTTAACTTTAATTTTTTTCTCATTTTTCATTCTTTTAATTTAAAAGTTTTGTTTTGAAACCACAGTTTTTTCAACTTTGTTTTCTCATTTTTTATTTTAATTTTTTTATTGTTTTTTACTTTAATTTTTTTCTCCTTTTTCACTTTTTTATTTAAAAGTTTTGTTTTCACATTTTTTTATTTAAAAAAAATTAAAATCCTACTTGAAATTTTTATTTCAATTTTTTTGTTCTCATTTTTTACTTTAATTTTTTCATTTTTTAATTTCAAAGTTTTGTTTTCACAATTTTTTTACTTTAAAAAAATTAAAATCCTACTTGAAATTTCTTTTTCCTCTCGTTTTTTGCCTTATCATCATCCCTATTAAAATTAATATCAAAAACTCTCTATAGGGTTAGGTTAGCTTTCAAACGCACAACCAATTTCTATGATAATTTTTTAAAGTTTCTTCACAATTTTTAATGTTTATGATTCGTTAATCGAAAATGTAATAAATATTAAATTAAATTAATTTTAATTTTAATCACAAAATTCGTTAATATAAAGTATTTTTTGATTAAATAAATAATATAATATATTTTGATTACTTATATTTGAAGTATATAAAAAAATTTACTAAATAAATCCTTAATTTATTAAATTCCAAACCATAAAAAAAGAATTTTGTAACAAAATTAATCATCATAAAAATTATTTCTCATGATACATAAAAATTTATCATTTATATATAGTATTATCAAATAAAAATTTTATAATATCCCTCATTGTACCCTAGGAGAATTTTCACTAATTAATAATTAGGATCTATGTTAAATTAAGTGTAAATTCATAGATAGGGACCTAATTGAAAAGTGAAAGGGGTTAGTTTTGGGCCATAATTAGAAATAAAGAAAAGTTGAGGACCAAAGAGCAATTTTTTCATGTAAGTGACATTTGGGCCAATAGAAAAAGAGTTAGAGGGAGATATTTTAAGTGGTGTGGCCGGTCAAAGCAAGTGGTCTTCTTCTTCATCTTCATCCTCTCTCAAACCCTAAAGTCTCTCTAAAACTCTCTCTCTAGAATCTTTTGGATTTTTGGCAAGTAGAAGGAAGATTTCGTTGGTTTTGATTATAAGGTACCCTTGTATTTTCTTTAGTTATGTGTTGTTCATTAAAGAAAGTGATGGGTGTTCATGATGATGTTCTTATTTCTTAGAAGGAGAAGCTAGCAAAAAGAAGGGAAAGGAAGTTATCTAAGAGTGAAGGAAAGATTTGGAGCTTCAAAAAGGTATGAGAACTTGTATGGTTGTGTATGTGTGTGCTTGAGTTTTTGAACATGAGAGATGTCTTTACTGCTGCTATGATATGTTTTAAGCATTGATCTTAAGCTTGATAGTGGTTTAGAAATGAAATAAGCAAGTTTTGTTGAAAGATATAAAAATTTATTTTATGAATCAATGGACCAATCTGTATTCTTTTAGCCATATCTTGAGTTATAATTATTCAAATGGAGAAATTCCAATTGGTATAGAAACTAGAAACATATATCCTGATTTTGTTAGAAGAAACCAAGAACCGATTTTCACTGCATGATAGTGAAATTTTGTGTTGAAATCTGGTTATGGTTGTTACCCCGTTTTTATGAGCAGTCTGTGGTTTTCCTTGTATATCTTAAGATTTACATGTCCTATTAAGATGATTTTTGATGTTTTGGAAACTAGAAACATAGACCTACAACTTTTTAGAGGGCATATTAGCTGAAAATATTGTTTTACAGGTTAAAATTGGCTTAGAACATTGAACTAAAAATCTGCCGTTAGGCAGATTAGAGCATCACAGTTACTAGGTTATTGGTAGTAACCGTGAGCCATCCCAGTTTTTAGTCTAGACCAAAATCCATCCTAGCTCATGGTTACTATGAATTTTATAGTAACCGTGACCCATTCCCGTAGCTTTACTTCACGGTTATCACTCGAGGGCTAGTAACCGTGAGGTAGTTAACCTCCAGTCCAGAACCGAAGTGCAATCTATGTCATAGTTACTATGAATTGGGTAGTAACCGTGACCCCTATTGCATGATTAGGCTCACAGTTACCATGACTTTGGTAGTAATCGTGACCCTTCTTTGTATTTTGATACCTGAAATTTTATGACCCCACTTGATGCCTAAACCTACCTAAGCTCTTCCTAAGTTGATAAATCATTTTAAATTGCAAGAATATAGTCCTATATCTCTTTAAGCATAAGAATTGTTTAAGAATAGGAAATTAAGGTTCCATTACTTAAATTATAGTATGCATGTGTTTACTTCAAATTAATTGTAGTATAATGATTATTGCTTATGTTATGAAGTTCAAACTATATTATGTTATAATACTTTGCACTCATCCATATTATATTGGATTATATTAATACAAATTAATGACATATGGAATATGATTTGTTTTGACTGCACATAAAAATTTGGAGGTGGATAGATAGGCATACCTATAAGGTTATAGTCGCAGCTACTATAGTCTGACCCGTATGGGTCCACAATATGTCTTTAAATGAGACCACAGTTCAGATCCTGGTTGGGTCCACATATTTAATACCTTTGGGTATTTATATGTTTGATACCTTATGGTATCCACATCACCTGTTATCCACACCCACAAGAATTTAAGCAGGCAATATATATAAAATGAATGACAAGTATACATAGTTGCAATCTTGTATTACTATAATTAAATGATACAGTTATTTCTATCAATAATGTCCTTAGTATTATTTTCCTAATGAAGTAATACATTTTATTTTGTATTATTGTTGTATGCTTGGCGATAACCACTATGAGTGATTATCGACATGTTATTTTCGTTCCCTACTAAGCTTTATAGTTTAGCACGAGTGTTTATCCGTGTAAGTTCGCAGGTTAGATCTTTGCTTCATGGACAAAGCCAACAATCTCAGAAGCCAACATTAGATTAGGAAGAATCATTTTGATGTATGAGATTCATTTTGGTACCTTTTTGTGATGTACCTTGTATTATAGATATGTGATTCTCAAGTTGTGTAATTAATAACCCACTAATATTAAATGTAACAATTTAATCTTATATGATTTGTAAAGTGTATATGTATGTATATATATCTATATACATCTTTATCAGGTAATTCATATGTTACAATATAGGATAGTTGAATAGATTAATAGTACCCCATATATTATGGATTAATGAAATGTAATTAGTAACAGTAATCAGGATAATCTAGTATAGTCATTACAAATTTAACGTGACTAAAATTAAAAGAATTCAATTTAGAGTTTTTTCAGTTTAAATATTTAATGTAAAAAAAGTTGTAAAACTTAATATAATGTGTTTTGCCTATATTCTATTCTAATGTAAAACAAAATGTTGTTTTTTAAAATTTAATTTTTTATGATAACTTATACCATAAATATATCTTAAATTATTGATGAAAATATGTAAAATAAATATATCTCGGGTATATTGATACTATAGAAGTGGATTAGAAAAAAGGATATATTTGAAATAAGAAATTAAAAAAGGTGTATTTGTGAAAAAAGAACAAAATGATGCATATTCATGAATAGTTTCTAGCGATGAGAAAAAAATAAAAAATATGATTAACCGTAAAATCGATTCGAAATCAAACTGATTTTTATGGTTAACCGATCCGATGAACTCGGTTATAATTTTTAATTTTTATATTTTTGGTTAATGATTACGCTTTAGATTTTTAACTACCGATTAACCGTTTGTCCACGGTTAATCGATATATATATATACACACACACACACAATTTTTCTCTATTTCTCTCTAAAATTTACATAAAATAATACTTTAAATTATATTTTTATTTTTATACCTTAATTTTTTATATTTTTCTATAAAATCTAAATAATACTTTAAACTAAATTTATATTATATCATTTTCTTTAATTATATAGCAATATTTATATATAGTATACAATTAGTTTTTATATATGTTTTTTTTATTATATATTGTTGTTCATATTTTATTTATTAGCATTTAATTATATTATTATCCAAAATTTTATTTGACTTAGAATCAAACATAGTAATTTTCAATAAATATCAAATTTATTTTATAATATTAGCTATTAATTTATAAAATATGAATTTTAGCTAGTAAATTATATTTATTTCGTAATTTTTATATTAAATTACTTTATACATTGAAAATTGAATTAAATTTTGTCTAATTTTTTATATAATTTTATGTTATAAATTTTAATAGTTAATCGAAAAATATTGGTTAACCAAATCGAAAAATCAAAATTGATAGAGTGGTTAATCGAATGTAACGGACTGGTTAATTGTTAGTAATTTTGAAAAACCGATATTAATGGACTGATTAATTTTTTTACGCACCGATCCATGCTCATCCCTAATAGTTTTCCTTTAATGACGTTAATGTAAAGGTCACAATTGAAATCACTTAATTTCTTTATTATTGTATTTTCAAATATTAAATTTCAAATATGTATAATTATATTTTCAATTTAAATCACTTAATCTCTTTATTATTTTTTAATATTGTATCAAATTTTAAATATGTATAATTTTTTTATTGAAAATTTTTTAATGTATTTTTTAAAATATTATTTTAGTAGTATATTTTTTTAATATAATTTTAATTAGTATTTATTATAAACATAATATAATGAATTTATATATATTATTTTAATTTTAGTTATTTTAAATGAATTTATTTTGTTAAATATAAATTAATTTAATTTATAGATCCTATAAGTTAAAGGTTCAATAAAAAATAAATCTGTATTGATCCAAAATCGATTGAACGTAATCGAACTAATCAAAATTAATTCAATTTTAATTCTAAAATTTTAATTTTTAATTTAATTTTTTAATTTAAAAAGTTTAATTTTAGTTTGATTTAAAATTAAATCAAACCAATCATTTGCATATCTTTATTTAACCCTTTCCTTTCTCCGTATTTCTGTCATTGGCCGTCCACGCTAATCTCCGGCGTCCCAATCAAATGCAGCAAAACTGTAGTCAATGGATTTTTTCTTTTAATTAAAAATGAAAGGTGTCATCGTTTGATTTGTATTGCCATTGTCACAAAAACCGAACCTTGCACATGCAATGAGTAGTGCCACAAGTCCACCACAACAATAAAATAAAATAAAAAAAAACTAATTATCAGCTTTTTGATCTTTTACTCGACAAAAATAAGAAAATAAAAGAAATGAAAGAGCCAGTGTAATCCTTTCACAGCTCGCACCTCACCCTCGTAAATGACCTTCGTTTTCTAATTTTTTATCTGACCATATAAATACCCGAATTTTGAAAAAAAAAAAAAGACCTAGTTATGTTACCTTTCGGGTTTTTGTCTTGGATCTCTTTCTCTCTGTAGCCATGGAGTCGAGATCCTCAGCCAGAAAGCTTCCCTTTGATATTTTGAGCGAAAGTAGCTCCATCGAGGGCGATGAATTTCTCTTATACCAATCAAATACGGATCCGATCGAGAATCTTCCGGAGTCTCCCGAGAATTCCAATCGGAAAAGGAAGAAACACAAGAAGAAGAAGCGTAGAGAATCGTGCTCTATTATCCCCGAAGATCCGATTACTGAGACCAGATCATCCGATTCTATCTCCATTCAATACTCCAGAATCGGAAGCGTCAATGTAGAGAACGGAAGTTATACCGGAGGAGGCAGTGTGGTGTGTACAGTGAGTGATGCGACGGAGGTTGCGGAGTGTCAGACTGTATATAATAATAGCGGCGGAGAGTTGCGGCAGAGGAATGTGAGTATTGCAGGCGGAGGAGAGGAATCGGCGTCCTTTTCGCCGGTTGAGGAGACTGGAGCGGAGGCGAGTTCGGCGGAGAAGTATCGGATGAGTAATCCCAACGGTAGTGCTGTTCCGACTAAGAAGTTGGAGCCGGCGGAGTCGTTAGACTGGAATCGGCTTATGGCAGAGGATCCTAATTGTGAGTGACGGAAAATTCTCGCACACACATTCCTTTCTTTCTAATATATATATATATAGTATGGTTTGAGGATAGGAGCTATAAAAGACTGTACTGGATGAAATATTTTTTAACAATTGGTTACCGATTGTATTCCTCTAATGAGTGTTAAGATGCTGCTTTTCCATTTATTTTTTCTTTAAAGTAAATCACTGATATGTTAAAATGCTGTCCATACTTGTTCTAGTTTAAAGAAGACAGCAAGTCTTCGTCCATCTTGTAGTCAATGTCAAATTGGTCATATAAACTCTGCAATCGTCAGTATTGATAAAGGAAGCAAAGAGTTGGAGCTGTCAATTGTTAACGGATAAAATATTTGTTTAAAATATGCATCTCACTTTATTATGCAAATTTACTTGGTTTTTCTTCAAGATTATGGACCCCTTTTTTAAAATCATTCGTCATTAATAACTCATTGGCTTATTATTAAATATCCTTGCTTGTTTCTAACTTTCTTTTTGGTGCTACATTTACTGTCAGTTCTCTTTTCAGTTGACAATTCACCAGTTAAGTACTTTGTGGATGAAATGCATAAAGGGAATTCATTGAGAAGCACAACAACTCTTGGAAGTGAGAAAGAAAGGGAAAGAGTTTATGATACCATTTTTCGCTTGCCATGGAGATGTGAACTGGTAATCTCAGCATTCCTTTCTAACTACCAGAAAAACTGATTGTTGTGATATGGCATTGGATGTGCATATACATTCAGTTTACTTTAGTTAAGTTCCCTTGCACGGTCAGTGCTTGATTGATGGAACTGTAATTTTGCAGCTTATAGATGTTGGCTTCTTTGTATGCTTGGATTCATTTCTATCACTATTAACTATCATGCCTACAAGGATTCTGATAACATTTTGGAGGCTTCTAAATAAAAGGTTAGTCGTGGATTCAGACATCCACATGCTTGATAATTGTGCACAAAACTAATGAGTTTTAGTGGATTGCATATCCTATTAACTTGCACTTCTAATATTTAAATTAACTTGCACTTCTAATATTTAAATTGAATGATAATTTTCTTCATCCTTTCATCTTTTTCTTCTGTTTGGTGTTGGGGTTAGGGGGTCAGCTCAGCTGTATATGCATGTAGTGTACCAGTGTCAGTTTGAGTCCTGGTTGTAGCTGATTTGGATGTCTACTAAAACAATTATATGACACCCTTAAAACTTTATATTAATGCTAAATGTTGGATCCGGCTAATTCCCATAGATTCTAGAACCGTCCAAACATGGAATCAATAGAAAGTGGTAGTTTCAGGACTCAGTGTAATACTATAATTTTTATTTAATTTGTTAAAATTTGATTCATGTGCGCTAACCTAAAAGTTGTGGGACTTAGTAGAGCACAATAAAATTTGAGGAACTAAGTAGAAAAAAACTTTTTTAAACTTAAAAGTTTGCCCACAATTTTAGTTTTCACTTCTCTCTTGAACAAATTAAGAACTGGTGTTAGGGCCCTCACCTTAAATGTGGCTAGCTGTTATATGCACATAATTTTGTTCACTCTGTCTTTGGTAGTTGTTAGGTTGATAGTTGTAGACAAAGTCTTGTGGGGGTAGTTTATGACTATATGCATGATTTGTTAAAATTCAAGCTGATTTATATACTATCGTGATGAGGAGCTTAGAAGTTGCTGCTTTGAAGTTTTAAATTGAGCTTTGCACTAGGAGTTGGTCTAGTTTTAAATCTGCTTCTTGTCTCCAAAACATATTTGAAATTTGGCAACAGATACGTGTTATTTTCTTTTGTTCTGCTTGTATTCTAGACTTATGGCTTTTAATAGTTACAAAATAACCTAACCATGTTCTTGGCAGGCAGTTCAAGAAGCCTTCTGCAGCAGAGCTCTCTGATATTGGCTGCTTTCTTGTGTTGGTTTTTGGTGTTGCTCTCTTGGAATGCACAGGTATTGTAAAAATATACATGCTTGCTATCATTTCTGTTTCCAACTTTTAAAATTACTACTTCCAGAACAGAATTATAGTATGCAATAATTATAGGAGTTTTGAATTTTTATTGTCTCAGATATCAGCTTAATATATCACATGATTCGCGGCCAAGCAACAATCAAACTTTATGTGGTTTACAACGTCTTGGAGGTAAGGAGTAAACACTAGTAATCAAATGATTGTTGGAAGTTCAATGTCTCAGCTTGCGTGTAGAATTTATTTGATTTTTTAAATGCCAAAGTCCTTGCATATATTGCCATATGTAAATGTTATTTAACTCTGATCCACATAGCCTTGGATGAACTGCTTTTCTTTGAGAGCTTCATTAATACAGAGTTAGCGAAATGAAAAATAATGTCAGCTTTGAAGGCATCAAATAATTTGTTTGAACATCTTCCTGTTTCCATCTATTCTAGTTCTCTTTCATATATGCCTGTGGCACACAGTCTGTTCTAGATTCTTCATGCTCTTTCTATCCAAAGCTATATCCTTTTCTGTTGTATTTCTCCTACTGAGGATGCCAATATGGAGATGCTGTCATGCTTGATATTTGATGGTTTTGATGACATATTAATGGCTGTTTCTCTAGAACTAACCTCTAAATTTTACTTGTTAGAAAATTGCTTTTGATTTTCACAATGAGATTGAGAAACTTATTTGCATCCTCATGCAGATCTTTGACAAACTATTGCAAAGTTTTGGTGGAGATGTGTTGCAGACTCTATTTAACTCTGCTGAAAGGCTTGTTGGTTCTTCAGAGGACAAAATGAGATTCTGGATGTGGAGTTTTATTGCTGACCAGGCCTTAGCTATAGCTTTTTCAAATATCCTTAATTGGACATTGATTATTTTCTCTGTTAATTAATGTTGTTGAAATATGCACTCTCCATTTGTTGCCTTGACAATCCTTACTTTGCCATTCTTTCATTTTGTTAGTACAGGCCATTACTTTATCAACTTGTATCGTTGCTCATAATAATGCCTTGCTGGCTTTGCTGGTGTCCAATAACTTTGCTGAGATAAAAAGCAATGTTTTTAAACGTTTCAGCAAGGATAACATTCACAGTCTAGTTTATTCTGGTGAGTTTTTCTACCTTCCACCTATCATATTCAGTCCTTTAACTGATGGATGAAGCTGTCCTCTGACGTCATGCGTTGTTGGTTATGGGCTTTTGCTATCTGTTTTAGTCTATAAATTGCGCGGGGACAGGGGTTGTTAGGATTGTTGATTATCCTTAGCAGTGTTTCGCTAGAAAAAGTTATCTGGACCTGTCAAATATGCATGTTGTGCGACTCTGGCAGCTAGTATAGGAGAGTTGAATGAACTATGCGAAATTTCAGCAACTATAGCCAATACTTTAAACATTATTTCCCACGATGTATGGTTTATCCAGCTAATTACTGATCTGACACATTCAGCACAACTTTCTTTCTTTTTTTTTTCAGTATTTAGCTTGTCTAGTGTCTTGCAAGTTCACTAACTTTGATTTGCATTTTTCAGTTTCATCGTTGCTGCAAAACTGATATATCTGTGTGTTCTATATGCTATTATGAAATTTGGAGTATTTATGAAAACATGCATTATTTATGGGGCATTGCACTGAGGCTTTTTATCTAACTTCTAACAAAACTTCAGAGCTTTACTTTGCTGACCATTTCTTTCTTTTGCTTCTTAATGTTGTTTAGAACATGATACCTTCTTGTCCTGATCGAACTTATTTCTTTCTTTTATTATATCCTATCCAGAATAGCTAGTTACCTTGATGTTGCCCTTGTCTTAAAAAAACCATCACCACCATCCTCTTCTTCTTCCTTTTAAGAGTTTGTCTCTAATGTTCTGATTGTTTGCTTTTCTTAATTTTTTTTCCTTAATATTATTACGAGGATACTTGTAGTCCCTAGTCACATAGCGAGTTATAGGGCAACCCAGAGAGAAATCCATTTGAGATTCTGTAACTGGATTAGATTTACTATTTCTACTTTTTCTTTCTATCTTCAACTTGGAAAAGTATTAGGAGTCATTAAAAGAGAAGCCTGTGCAGTAAATGAACAAATATTGACGAAATACAACTTGTCCTTCCCACTTGCCATGGTGTCTTAGATAAAAGTGCAGAAGGAAGACAATAACTTTTCTAAGAACATGGGAATATGAATCTACATTAAACAGTGAAATATCTGAAACACAGAAATTTAATACCATGAAACACCATGACTAGAAATTCTACAAAAATATACCAAAATACAAAAGAACCAGTTCCTTTTATTTGAAAGCTGGAACCGGGACAGTTCCTTTTCCTATGTATGAGTCTGAATTCCGTAATCCTTTTACTCTTGTACCGGTCAGCTATAGAAAGTCCCTGTCTGCAATTTCATGTTCATCTTTCCCTAAACATTGTCCTACCTTCTTGTCTGGGTTACATATATCTAATTGCTTCCTTTTCTTGTTATCCTCCTCGTGGCTACTCTCATGTCCTTGGTTTAATGTGTCACAGCATCAACAGTGTAGCAGCTAAACTGGAGAAAATAGTTCACTATTTGTTAATTTATGTATTTAATTTATTTTCTTGTCATTGCTTCACTTTATGAGTTCAAATTACATGTTGATTTTCCATTATTGCTAATACTATTCAGGTAATTTTGGTGCAGCTTGTGCATTGAAATTCATGTATTTTCTTTTTGTGAAGTGTGCATTTCATGCTTTCTGAATTATTTCTTTTGCCATTGCTTTTCTCCAGATTCAGTTGAGAGATTCCACATTGCAGCATTTCTTGTATTTGTTTTAGCTCAAAATATTCGGGAGGCTGAGGGTCCTTGGTTTGAGAGTTTTCTTTTCGTAAGTCAGCCGGGAAAGATTTTGTGCACTTTATGCTTTAAAGGGAAGAATACGTGAGAGAATTCTTCCCCACCTGTTACCATAGCATGCTTACGAATCTTATTTGGACTTTGCAGAATGCTCTGATAGTTTTCTTCTGTGAGGTGTTAATTGACACAATAAAACATTCATTCCTTGCCAAATTTAACGACATAAAGCCCATTGCGTACTCTGAATTTCTTGAGGAGCTTTGCAGTCAGGTATATCTGTGTAAAAATTATTGCCCTTGCCTTTCCTCCCTGTTTACTCTTTGGAATAATCTATATTTGGATTCTTATTATTATTATATCTGACTACTCTGTCCATATATTAATAGATAATAAGTTTTACGATTTTGATTTTTTCCTTTCTATATGTGTTGTGAAACATACTTTTTTCTTTTTTTGTTGGATTGTGTTTTTGTTGCAGACTCTGAATATTCAAACTGAGGACAAGAAAAAGAGTCTCACTTTTATTCCTTTGGCACCAGCTTGCGTGGTAATACTTCTTAAATACATTTTTATCCTTACTATTGATTTAGGCATTTTCCGCATCTAAATAAACAGGACCTCCTATAACTGCAATTCAAGTAATACATTTCCTGATGTTCGAGAATGTAGTAGGTTCTTTTTCCCCGCCCTCCTTTTCTTTTCCTGTCTTACTGGTGGTCTAAAATCATTCCATTTGAAGAAAAGTTGTGCGGAAGACAAACAAGTGACATGATATGTGGAAATTTTTTCCGAAAATGTTGAATTCTTGAACACCAAGCTGTATGCTTATCAACTAGTCTCCAAAATAGTTTTCTTGATTATGATTGCCCCAGTTTTTGGCTTGAGGTTAAAAATTGTAGATTGTTAATTGTATTAATCTGTACCGATTCAGGTTATACGAGTGTTGACTCCAGTATATGCTGCACTGCTTCCGTGTGGTCCACTCCCATGGAGGTTCTGTTGGATCCTCCTTTTGTTTGGCATGACATATGTCATGCTTACAAGTCTCAAGGTGATGATCGGCATGGGCCTGCAGAAGCATGCCACTTGGTACGTTAATAGGTGCCGGAAGAGAAAAGGCCATTTTCACAATGATTGAGTTTTCATACAACAGACTCAGAATTGCTTCATAAACATACAACATTTTTATCTGGTTGCCATAGAGCACCCGTGCTAGAGAGAAAGCTGAACCGAGAACATCTGCAAGAAGCCTGCTCATGCTGTTTACGGGCCAAAATATTCTGCCTTGTGGCTTAAGCTAATGCATCCATCCAGCTGTGCCTTGTTCTCGGAAGGTTATTACCTTAAGTTTTGGTGCAAGGAAAGATCATTTGGCCGGGTTCATTCTGTCTAAAGAGGGTGTGTTTATTACCCTATATCTATGATGTATAGTGCACTCTCCAAATTTTTGCAGTTCAATATAATTCTAGACCTTTTGATTTATTGAGGAAAGAAATTTGTTGATCTCCAACAATATCCTTTGCAAGCCCATCATATATTTTTTTTCCTATTTCTTTTGGTAGCTCCTCGAACGTTTGACCATCATAAATGCTGGAGAATTAGGAATGCAACTCAAACAATTTATTTGTTCTTCTATTTATTCATTTCACTTTGGCGAGACTAGATCTCTCAAATGGGTTGACTGCTTTTAACTCGGATTAGTTTTGAACTGGGTTATTTTTTATTTATTTTTTTGGTTGGGTTATTTCAACCATTTTTAGATTTTAATAATAATATATAAATTAAAAAAAATTACTAAAAGAATATTATGACATGTATTATTAAAAGAATTAATTATTTAATATTTTATATTAATTAATTTTTTCAAATAAATCAAGTAATAAAAAGAAAACAGTCATTGTGGGGTCTTTGAGCTAAACTATTCGATTTTACGTCAGTAATATTGTTCAAGGCGTTACTAAATTCATACTCACTGGATTGTTCCGTCGGTAATGCAATTACGAATTATCTGACAAATTTCAGACCTGATTGTTGACAGAATTTATGCCATTTTCGACGGAAAAAATATGAGGTTTGACCGGATGCTAGCAAGTATACTAGATCGACTAGTAATATAGAAAAATATAGATTAAGGCCCCAAAATATCATACCCAATGAAACATAAATTGCTAAAAATAATATATATGTATGAATTAAATTAATCCAAAATTGTTTCCCAAATATTTTTGATTTAAAAGCAAAAATTAAATAAAATAAACAAATAAACAAAACAAAAACTAAAGTTAAACTAACATGAATTAAAAACAAAACAATAACTGAAATTCTCTTGCTAAAGAAACTATCCACCTTAACTTTCATTGTAATGACTTAAATTCAAAGGAACACTAGTGATTATGAAGAATTCAGATAAATAAAACCAAATAACTTTACTCAAGATTATCATTCCAAGCATTAAAATTCTCTTATTCAGAACAATTCAACACTTAGCATAAAAGTCTGAATTAATCCTCCTAGATGTCTATTAAAGCTTTTTTCAAGAGATTTAACTTTCACCTATTCTCAGTTCTTCCTCTCTTAGTATTAACCAATAAAATTAACACATAATTATCTCATATTTCGGATAATAATCATGAATAAATATTAAAGAGTTAACCCAAGAACATGCAAATCATTAACTATGTCAAAACCGATTTTTAGTTATGTATTCAATAAATCAATAATCAATCTCAACACAATCAAAAATAAGAATATGCTTAAAACCAAGAAATAATCAACCGATATTGAAATTAAGCTCAAAATAAAGTCATAACAATGAAAATATAAGATTTCAAGAATCCATTAGCAAAAGAAGAAAAACTACTTCCTACACATATTTAAAAACTAAAACAAAGTTGAAAAGAAAGATAAAAACAGAAAAACTGGAAAAACAAAGTAAAACTAAAACTAAAGAACTCTACTAGTTCTTCTAATTGGTTCCTCTAATTTCCTAATTGATCCTCCCTCTTTGGTGTTTAGAGTTGTCTATTTATAGGCAAAATATATTGTAGAAACCTCCTAAACTTCCTCAATTGGAGTAGGAAGAGAATCCTTCTTGAATTGAAAAAATTGCAAATCCTTCACTTCATGGGAGACTCAACACGTGGCCACGTGTTTTTCTTTGTAAATCCACACGTGGCCATGTGTTGTTCTTTGAAGAAAATCACGTGGCCATGGGTTCCCTTTGGCTCTTCTTCACGTGGTCACGTCTTCTCATGTTTCTTTCTTCACGTAAATAACTCCAGAAAATCCAGAAATTAACTCCAGAAAATGAAAGCCATATTAAACAAACATAACCCGTATAAAATAAGATGAAAGTCATAAGTTCTCATTGAGTATTAGTATTAGGAACAGCAGTCAAGTATTTTCCAAAAAATCGAAAAAATGACAAAAAAACAGTATGCAACAACAGGACGGACCAAGGAGAGAGACAGCAGCAGGGGAGATGTTAACAAATTATCGATGAAATATCCAGCAACAAGATTGTAGATCCAACAGCAGCAGGAAGAAGAAAGAAAGAAGAATAAGAATGAAATTGATGATTTCAGTAGCAGAAAGAAGAACGAAGAAGAAGAGTTAAAAAGGTGGTATCTTTGAAAATGAAAATTTAAAAAAAGGTAAAGTTAAAAGGAAAAAAAAGATGGTGGTATTTTTAATTGTGATTTCTTTTTCTTGGTTAGTTTTGTAAAATTCCCTTTAAAATTAAACCCACTTAAGCCAACCCGAACCTGGTTCAAGCCTATGATTATGTCTATTCAAAATAAATCCCTAATTGCTTATGTGAAAAAATTACGTAAGTCTATTTCTCACTAAGTGGGAAATTTTACATTAGCAATTAAAAACCTATTGTGTATGAAAATTAAAAATTCGTAGATATAAATGGTATTGAATTATGTTTATTCTTACATTTAGACAAAATAGTTAATATAAAATGATAGTTGAGTTTTTTTCTTTTTATCATACATGTCCATAATATTCTTTTAATAAAATTATATATATATTTATTTAAATTTATGTAAATTATTATTAAAATTTTAAAACCGTTGAAATCTATTAATATTTAAAAATATATATATAAAATTAAAATTTTGTTGGGTAATTTTGAAACTCAACCAATCAGTTTCATAGTTCAAAAGGAGTAAGTGAATTTGATCCGAGAATTCAACCAAAATCCAAAATGAATCTAATCTATAAATGTTCCAATCCGAACCAAGGTCTTGCCATCCTTTCTCTCAGAAAAGTGCAAGTTTGTCATGCCTTTGTGCATATTTGCATTGCTTAGTCAATTTTTTTTTTCTTTTTTGTATATTAGATCTATGTTAAGCAGCATGGTAGTGGAGTTTCAAACCCTTTGGCGACTGCTAATTTTACAGAAAAAGAAAATAAAGAACTGAATGTGCAGTCAGAAGAGATTATTGAAGAGGAAATCAAGTATGACTTATGCTTTGTTGGAAAGTTTTTGGTCGAAAGAACAGTAAACCAAAAAGCGATGGAGAAAATGATGATGAATCTTTGGTGACTGCTGCAAGTAATGTGTAATGAGCTAATTGAGAAAAATCTATACTTGATCCAGTTTTTTTCATTGAGCGGATTTGAAGAAAATAATCTTTAAAGAACCTTGTGTCATTTAATAGTTGATTAACTAGTTGCAGCGTGGAAAGGATCCTTCTAGTATCGATTATAATTTTGCAGATTTTTGGGTACAGGTACATTATTTGCTTCAAAAACAACAGTAAAGAATTTAGGGAATTTGATAGGTATTTTCCTAGATTATGAAGCAAATGGAAGAAGAAATTACTGGAATCATTATATGAGAATTGGAGTGAGATTGGATATAAGGGAACCTCCAATGAGACGGAAGAAGATAAGAAAAACGATGATAGGAAGCAGTGTGGTGGAGATATTTCTTCTTCGTTTAACAATGGAACCTCCACTACTGATTTTTAGGTGGGTCTTACTCAGCAAGCCTAGTATGAGCAATGATTTACCTAGCCTGGAATTACTGAGGGCATAGCAATCCTCATGCAATGTCAACTCTTGAATAGCTAGTGAAGTCGAATAAGCCAAATGTGTTATTTTAATGGAAACCCTTGTTCATTCTTCTAAAATTGAGGAAATTCGAATTGGGTTTTGAGTCTTGTTTTCTGTTGACAGATTACGTAAGAGTGGTGGTTTAGCTACTTTCTTGAATTGTAAAAATAAAGTCTTAGTCATAGGTTTTTCTAATAATCATGTTAATCTGTTAGTTGACAATAATGGGGACTTGAAGTGGGGGTTGACAGAGGTTTATGGCTACCCTGAATCATATAGAAAAAGGCTAACTTGGGAGCTGTTGAAATTGCTTTCTCGCCTCTCTGATGTGCCATATCTTTGTATGGTTGATTTTAACAACCTTCTGTTGAATGAGGATAAAAGGGGAAGAGCGGATTACCCAACTGCTTGGCTTGATGGTTTTTGTGATTGTATAGTTGATTGTTCTCTCACTGATGGGTTTTATTTTACATGGAAGAGGTGAAGGGGTTCTGATAACTTTGTGATTGTGTAGTTGATTTTACAGAAGAAGTTTGACAGAACATTTGCGATTCAGAATTGTCCGGATTTATTTCAGTTCCACAAACTTTACAACCTGGTAAGCTCTACCTCCGATCACACAACTATTAAATTCATTACTGATTTTTCTTTTCCTATTAGAAAAATGAGTCGTTGCAAGTTTGAGAACTAGTGGCTCATGGAAGAAGGTTTTATTTATTGTATTGAGCATAATTGGGCAAATTTGGGTGATTTCTCTTTGCTTAATAGACATAAACAGTGTGGATTTCAGTTTCTCTTGGAGCAAACTCCTCCATAGGAATTTCAAGGATCGTAGTAATGATATTAAAAGAAATTTAAAGCAAGCACGGGTTGCAAATGACAGTGGTAGATTAATGGAGTTAAAAGATTATTTAAACTCGATTCTCACTCAAGAATCGGTTTACTTGAAGCAAAGATCAAAAATCTTTTAGGCTCATCGTGGTGAGGCTAATATCAAAAGTTTTCACTCTCAAGCATATCACAAGTCTTCAGGATAAGAAAGGAAATTTGCAGTCAGAGTTTGCTAACATGTCTAATATTATTACTTCCTATTTTGAGAATTTATTCTCCGGTTCTAATGGAAATGGCTTGGGGAATTTTTCAGGTAAAAAGGATAGAGTTAGTTCAAATGACAACGAATTTCTTCTTGCCCTTTTCTCAACCAGAGGAGTTCAAAAATGCCATCTTTCAAATGCATCGAGATAAAGTACCCGGTTCGGATAGTTTTAATCTAGCTTTTTTCCAGAAATGCTAGCACATTACTGCTAACTCGTTTTATTGGTATGATAATTACTATTACTCAAAAATAATCAATTATGGACTAAACAAATAGGAAAGGAAAAAGTTATAGAAAAATATCGATTATGTTTTATTCAAAATACTAAAATTCCTATATCGTTTATTTTGATGTAAAAATATCCCTGAAATAATAAAAATTGAAAAAAAAAATACTCATGTAAGTAATTTTTTTCAATTATAAATTAACGGCATTGACATGACACTAATATAGTATTGAGATAACGCTAACACGTAATAAAATATATTAATTGTAGAATACTTTTTAAATATTATTTGTGAAAAATCTAGTTATTGATTTGAAAAAATGTGGTAGATTTTGTTATATATCAGCATTATTTCAATGTTATATCAGTATAATTTTAGCACCGTTAATTCAAAATTGATGAGAGTTGTTTATTTGAATATTTTTATACCAATTTCTATTATGATATTTTTGCCCTAAAATAAATGATATGGGCATTTTAGTTGTTTTTTTTTTATAGAAAACGTAAAGTATATTTTTGTACTTTTTTCACGTAGAAAATTAGGAATTAGTAAATAAATTGAATGGCATCGAATTAGAAACTAGAAAGCATCCTAAAAAAAAAAAGAAACTAGAAAGGAAATCTATCTTTAATGAAAGGTGTGTGTGTGTGTATATATATATATATATATTTGAAGGGGAAAACTTTACATGTAAAGACCTTCATTATGTCCCAATAAAGTCAAATCTAACCCTGTGGTTATTTCTTTCTTTTTCACATTATTCGATTCAAAAGGACAATCCAGACATTAACGTCCCATGATTAAGGGTAATTTATGATTTACAATCTGGAAAGTGCTGACTTTTTGGAGAAAACTGAGCCTCAACAAATCAACCATAATCTTTTTTGTCAAATTCTACAGATTTTCTCCAAATTCTTTTTAGTTTTTCTGTCCTTTTTACTTTTTTTAATTAACAACAATTTGTTTTTATTTTTTTCTTTTTGACAATCAAGGTATAATAATAATAATAATAATAATAATAATAATAATTTTTGATTCTATATTTTCTAATAAATTTTAAAATTTTAGGTTCTTAAATAAAATTTCCTTCATGTTGCACCACAATACATGAACAAGTTTACTACCAGACTACAAATTCAACTAGAATTAGCACCTGTTTATATGGAAATTGAGCCATCAACTCAATTGTATATTGCCATATAAAAATATTATGATAATTATTATTTTATTTACAAGAAAGGATCGTATAATTCAATGATAAATGAAGAACGAATATATTAAAATTGAAATATTTTATATTTTTAATTAGATGTCGACAACCAAAGTAAATCCCCATGTTTATTATGATAATTTTATAAAATTTTTATGATTTTATTTTTTAATAGAATGGTGTCTCATCTTACTTACATTGATGTGAAAGTAAAAATGATGAAAGTTTAAAACATCTATTCCATAAAAATAAATAAATAAACATCTATTCACAAATTGTTATGGTGAAATTTATCCCCTTCTCCTAATTTTACTTTATCTCAAAAAAAAAAAATACTAACTGTATTTTCATTATGAATTGAGTCTAAACAAGCATTATCTTGTAAGGTTATTAAAATAAAATTCAAGAAAAGTGGTAGAATTACTCAATTTTCATTTGGTTTCAAGTTTTCAGCTGTTGAATTATTCTATTTAATTGAATCAAATCACATCAAAATTTCCTCTCAATTAAATATATTTTTTTTACCAAAAAAAGATAATTTAAAAATTAAAAGTAGGAAAAAAGCTCAGAATTTTATTAGCATAACAAACACTGCCTTACGAGGCCCTAGAAAAAAAAAAGAATAATAATAATAATAATAATAATAATAATAATAATAATAATAATAATAATAATAATAATAATAATAATAATAATAATAATAATAAAATTGGTAATATTAAAATTTCCATAAGAAGAGGGGATATACATCCACCTTCCCGCCGTTGGTAGGTCACTTCTTTATGCCCAGTACTGCAACACTGCTTTCCTTTTCTCTTTTTTTCAAACATTCCTTTATTTTCTTATTATCATCTTCTCTTTCTCTCCTCACTCTCTAAATCACTAGCCATGGTAATCCATTCTTTCATTTCATTGATTGATTTTCTTGTTCTTGAATTTGATTATATACTTGTATTCAATTGAATTTGATCAGGTAGGATGCAAATTATACATGAAGAAGAAGAAAGAAGATTGGCTTAGCTCACTGCTGCGGAGCAAATTCTTCGATTCCTGTTTAATTCATCAACAATTACGAAAAAATGAGAAAAATGTATTCTGTATTGACTGTAATCTTGACTTCTGTAGACATTGCCTCACGTCTCACTGTCTCCATAGGCAACTTCAGATCTGCAAGTATGTTTATCAAGATGTTGTTCGTCTTCAAGATATCCAGAAACATCTCGACTGTTCCAAAATTCAGGTTTTATTAATTTCAGAGTCAAATTTTTAGATTTTGATTCTATTTCTGTATATAAATGATGATTGATTTTGATCAAATAGCAGACGTACAAGATCAATGGCGAAAAGGCTGTTCACTTGAATCCTCGGCCCCAATCTAAAGACTCTAAACCTTCCACTAAAGCAAAATTTGGTGCTTCTTGTGAAGCTTGTGGGAGATATCTACAAGATGTTCCTAATAGATTTTGCTCCATAGCATGCAAGGTAAAAACTCGATTTTTTTTCAATCGATGAATTAATTAGAACTGAGAATTGATTATTATATTTTCATCAGGTATCAGCTGTTTCAGTGAAGCCTAAAGAGCAACATAAAATGATAAGTTTCTCAATTCAAGAATTCCCAGATATTTCATGGAACAATCAAGAAAGAAATTCGTCAAGTTCTCTTTCGTTGACTGATATTTCTGATGAAAACCAAGGCTGGATTAGTTCAGCATTGAAGCCAAGGAGACAATTGCATAAAAGGAAAGGCATTCCCAGGAGGTCTCCTCTCTGTTAATTTCCTTATACAACAAACAAATCAGTTTCGTTTTTGCTTTGTTTATTATTATTATTATTATTCAATTTTGGTATGCGTTTAATTAATAAAACTACAGCTACAAAAAAAAAAATAATGTTTTAAGTTTGTTGAGGACCTTGAGGTTGTACAGAATTTTGTATCTGTTAATGGCATCTGATCAAATTCTATACTTGGTTTTGTGAAAGTTGGGGATACAGTCACAATAATTGAATTGAAATTGGCGATGTGCTGGCAATATGTGAATTTATTTATTTGTCAATCTGTTAGACAGTCATAGACTGAGAGGGTTGTCGCAATCTTTGTCAGAATCTGGTGACGGTGGAGATGGTGGTGGTGGGGGGTGGAGGAGGTGGTGGTGTCACATTCGGTGTTTTCTTTGGTAGTTGTTTTAATTGGGACCCTCATCTCCTTGTATTATGGCAAAAATGTTATGTTAATGTTTTATTCATATGAATGTGGCAGACAAAAAGAGCCGCCAAAAGTTTTGTTTTTTTAGAGTACTTTAAGATTTTATAAAGAATTTTGTGACTGAGAACTTATAAGAATAGTAAAATAGTTGAAATTTAGAGCATGATGCACATGGATCGCTTCTTAACCTTTTCACATTTAGCCATACCACCATGCAGTGGTTGCAAGTTGCAAGATTTATGAGGCCATAATTTTTGCGTTTATCTTAAATAAATTTCTTTTTTTTTAATAAAAAATAATATGGGCATATGCTCAATAGATTAAAGTTGAAATTTTGTTTATTTTGCAGTTTTCACATTATGAGCTTTTTGTGGTAGGCCTGTGAGATTAGTAGTTGTCATTACTTGGATTGAGAGCATCTTTTTGTTTTTCTCTGACATCCTCTTGGACACTTGCCTTTTTATTTTGGTGAAAATAATTAAAGATAATTGTTTTCATTTTCTTTTTCTTTTTGAAATTCAAAGGGTAATGATTTGTTCTTAAGGCTAAGGTTGCCAACTCTGAAGATAATCCTTCATTTTGAAAATTGATTTTATGGGCATTTTCGGAAAATAACAGTTTTAATCGAAAACAAAAGTTTGCTTGTGGCCATTAACAATTTTGGCTGGATATGGACCTATCATTCTGTTATGCTGTGTCAAAGTAAGATATTTGTAGTCTCTTGAGCAAACAGCATTGTAAGTTTGACAGGTTTATTAATGGACTGGGAGACTATGAAAGCAACGGGTGTTGACTTAATCGTTAATCCTAAAATAAATACTGCTTCAGCTTTTAATCTGCCTCGTTAAAAATTGGAACTTTTGCTGATTTTTTATGGATTTACATGACTTTTTTAATTCTTTTCTATTTAAATCTGGCTATGAATGGCTCTATTAAAAATAAAGTTCAACAGTAATTAATTACATTTGCACAATGTTTTCTTTTTATAAACATGATCTTAAACTTCTTTCTATCAATAAAAACAATAATTCAAGTCCAAATGAGTATACCCCTTTTCTACAATAATTTGAATTATTTTTTTATGGAAGAAACTTTTTGTTAGAGCTATACCACCAATCCTTTTTTCTTACAGATCTCAGAGAGGACCAACTTCTTCCTGTTGCTGCAAATACGACAGAGAAACGAAGGAGGAGGATCATCATCATCTTTAATGTTATTACACCTAGTATGCTGCCAAACATGGCAAACATCACATGCCACCATTCTTTCTCCATCATCATCCTTGGCCCTACATCTGCAATCCACCGTCCAATCATTATCTCCACCTTGGTACCTCAGCTTTGTATCCAAGTTCAGGCCATTACCTCTCACCCAAACCTGTATACCCTCCTTCACTCCCCACTTGTACAACTCCCGGTCCTCCTTGGCCACCAACTCACCAATCTCTATATTCTTCACTTCAAACTTCTCCATCAAACAGTATGTGTCCCTTAATGCATATTGCACCATCAATTTCAGCTCTCCTATAGTTGCATTTTCTGGGGCCATCAATGGCTCCCCTGGGGGCAATGGCCGAGTCAGCTCATTTACCAATTCGTCATAACTTGGCCTGACTTGGTATATTAACCTCAGAGATGATTCCTCAGAATTGCTCTTAAACTGCCACTTCTTTACAAAATGCTTGCTATCTAGGATTACTCTGGCAGCTATATTAACTGCATGATAATCCGGGTAGCCCAGTAAAACATTCTTGTACAAGAAAAGCAAGTCCTTGTAAGCATTTAGTCCAGGTTGCGGAGCAAGATTATCTAACTTTGTTTCCCTTTCAATTGTAGCACCTTCAGAAACACCTTCAAGTGAGAACTCTAGCAATTTGGTGCTTGGCTTGTTTGCACGTAGAATCATTTGATTGCCTAAAACAACCTTATCAATATGTTTAAGAACAAAATCAATCAAACCAGTATCACCAATGTGTTCTCTAATTGCATTTCTCAATTCTTGTCGAAGCATTCTAGTACCATGTGTTTCCAGAATTTGAAAAATTACTTTAACTACATGCTTCAATCTTCTTGCAGACCATCTAGAATCCAATTCAGCAACAAAACAGGCAAGTGACCGACTGTTACATGAATGGCTATGTGAAGGAGTATTGGCTTGGTAGGTTGTGTCTGTTGAGGATTTTGGCAAAATTAAAGCCAATCTTAAGGCTGTTTTTCTCTGGATTAGAGGTTTGGACTCAAAATCCAGCATGAATTTGAGCAATTCACTGATGGTGTCCAACTGGCTCTCACTAACATCTCTATAAGCTTGAATGATTTGTTCAATCAATTTGCCTGGTCTTGTTTTTGCTAAGTCAGAAGTAATCTTACCAAGCTCTACAGAAATGAGGATTTCAATGGCTCTATTGTAATCTTGATCTGTAATTCCAAAGCTTCCACGGCATAGCTTGTAACCCCATTTCCCAAAACAAGAACGCCCATAAGCAATTCCATACAGTAACCTGAGGTCCATGGATCCCTTCTTTGACAGATCATGCACTGAAATCTCACTGAACATTAAGCAAAATTAGGAAAAGGGAAACGATAATTTAAAAATGGGAACTCTGATTAATGAAACAGAAATTAACTTGATAGAATTTTGTTGATGTTAGTTAGTACCGGGTTAGAAGCATTGAGCAAAGATGATCCCAAAGATTCATGAGCTCTTCTCCCTGGAGATAATTCAAGGATGATTGAGTTTTGATGGAGAGTAGATGGCCAAAGCCATTGCAGTGAATGACACCATGTAACAAGTGAGTTTGAAGTTTAAGGGCCTCCTTCTTAAGAGGTTTGTTCCATTTACAATCCTCTGGAATTATAAAGTGATAATTTCTTTTGGAGACAAAATGGTGGCTCCATCCTATAAAAATTCCAAAAAAAAAATAGAAAAAGTCAAAATTCAAAAGCCAAATCAATTTAATGAGAAATTCACGAACTGCTTGAAAAAGCAAAGCAAAAATTGCGGAAAGCAAGAGAAGCCTAACAAAGACAAGTGCAAGCTTACAGCCATTAAAAAACATACTATTGGACTGAATTTGTAAAATTAAAATGAACAATACATTACAACAAAAAAAAAAGATGGATTACAAATTTCCAAACCAGAATTAGAACACAAATATCAAATTAACAAGTTTAATATCAAATCAAGCGCAAAATTGAAACGTCAGCAGATAATGAAAAGTGTAGATAAAAATAAAGCAACATCAAGAAACAAACATTCTCTGTTAAAAATAGATTAATTAATTAATCGCTGAATGAAATTTTGAAGAAAAGAAAAATATCAAAATCAGGGAACCAAACGCATATAAATACCAATAAATCTGCATAAGTCACAGAAAGGGTGTGGAGACGAGGATTTAATCACGCTTTCTTCAACGATGAAGAGAGGGAAAACGACGCCGCTTGATTCACTGGCAAGCAACGTGCACCAAATAGGATTACCAGCAACACTATAATCTTCACTTTCAGAGCAGCGTTTAAGAAACTCTCTAATATTATCCCTGAAAGAACCGCAAAAGTCCATGGCGGTTTCAGCGGCGGAGAGGTGAGAAATAGTGAATATATTAGGGGTTCGTTTTCTTTTCTTGCAAGCTTCATATACAGTTATCGCCATTTGAAGAGAGAAAAACTGTAAAAATTAGCTTTTAGTTTGAATGGCACAAGAAATGGAGAGGTGGGATATTGCACCAAAAAGGTTTAAGTGGGGAATTTGATAATGGTGTTTTGGTAATTTTGGCTAGTAACTAACTAGATTTTGTTTCTTTTTGCGATTTTCACGTTTTATTGTGAAGGATACGGAGAAAGAAGAGGGGGCATAGACGCATGCACATCTTCCTTCGCTTTTTCTCCATTGTGATTCTTTTGATTCTGTCACGGTAGAAATCGAGTTTAACCTAACTAAATAAACTAAACTTCCATTTTGGTCCTCTTCTCTTCCAAATACAACTAGCAATTTCAGTTTAGTTTACTGGAGTGAACAATTTTCAGATGCCCCCAAAACATTTATTGTATGCGATTGATGATCTAATTTGCTTAATCACAATTGCCTTCCAATTAGGTAGTTATTACAACCATATGGTTCGCAAGTTGTGCATTTTCTATCAATACTAATATAATAAGTCCATAGCTTTGCATGAGCCTATACAGAGATTCAGGAATTTCATTTGCTTACCAAACTGATGTTGGAGAAATTATCTTGAAAACGGAAAGGAAATGCACGAACAGTCATTGCTTGCATACTGCAGATCTTTCAAAAGAAGGCTACATGCAATAGTTAATGCCTATGAAAGAATAACGTGTAGAGCTGAACATAAGCTTGGTAACTGAATTACATCAATACAAAATCTGTTCCCTGCCTATTACTTATGAACAGATACCAATAGGCATTTCTGCCTAGTTGAAAAGAATCAGATGTGTATAACCTAAGTTTATTAGGATCTACAGGGCAATGTATTTGCATTACACTAATGGCTGAGCAGTACAAGAATCTACAAAATGTGAGATTAGGAGTCCTCTGTACCAGTGCTAGCTTACATACTGGAGTAGCCAATCCAGTGTCTGTTAACATTAAAACAATCCATAAGCCAAAGCAAACATCAAATCTTACTTTAAGAGAAATTATGTAGCGAGTGGCTAGATGAAATAAAATATGTCATTGGTGCAAATTATGTTACTTTACCTTTATGCAGTCGTGCAAATCATTTTCATTTGCTCTTATATGAAACTGCAGATACGTACGTGATGTATCAAAATATAGTGATAGTCAAAGGATCTATAAAAAGCTTAAACCATATCTGTTTTCAAGCTACCAATAGACCCAAATTTAATACCTCAATGACCCTTTGGTATGAGTG
This sequence comes from Excoecaria agallocha, assembly GCA_037975025.1. Taxonomy (NCBI): domain Eukaryota; kingdom Viridiplantae; phylum Streptophyta; class Magnoliopsida; order Malpighiales; family Euphorbiaceae; genus Excoecaria; species Excoecaria agallocha. Next base: position 47,562,886 of record CM075808.1, on the reverse strand, counting down.
TACTTGATCACTGTCAAGAGAAGCCAGAATGACGAGGCTAGCTGCAACTGTCGAGGGCCAGTGTTGCAGGTGCTCATAGTCCGATACTGCTAGCTTTGCCAGGTATCTAGCCCTCCTCTCCACCTTTGCATCAGCTCTAGCAGCTTTCAAGTAGAACCTAAAATTCATTAAGAATGTAATATATCAAGCGCTTTATACTAACTTAGACATGCAAAATACAACGAGAACCTGAGTAAAATGCAAGATACGAATCTTGCTGAGTCGCAATATTGACATGAGCCAAGTGAGTAAATTACCACATAAAGTTGTGAATGGTCGGCAAGAAGCACTGAAAGCTGAGAACCTCCTGCACCAGCCACTCCATGGCTACCACTTCAGCTCTAGTGTACAGATTGTTCTCTATATGGAAATTCTTTTGCCTTACACTGATATTTATTTCATCAGTAAAATTAAGTCAATCGACTCCATTATCTGTACACAAATCGTGCAGCTCTGTATAATATTTACTATCTATGTTCTTGAAAAGTGACGGTTAAATCTGGCCAAAAAATAAGTTGGATGCTACAGAAACGCATTAAGAAGTAATATCCTGATTTTTCATTCATCTGAGATTGATTTTCAAGTTCATTTGAGATTTCATGTTTCGGCTTGTTCACGTCAATTTTTATTTCTCATTCATACTAAGTTAAATAACATTTCTCATTCATTCATCTAATCTATTCATTTCATACATTAGGCACAAATTTTGCACCTGAAGAAGGAAAAAAAAAAGGAAAAAGTTAAATAACAGAGTGAATTGGCTAGTTCATTTAGTGACGAACCTTTGGCCTGGCATATAATCCCCACATCTTAGTCTATCTTTATTTCATTTTTCCCTTTAACCTCCTATTGAAAATTTGTGAAAGTGCCAAACGAGCAACCAACGGGGAGTACACAGCATTTTTTGTCCTGCCCTTCGCAATACTGGTAAAAAGAATTAGTTAAAGATATTTACCTATTGTAGGGTTGATTTTCTTCAATTCTGGTGGCCAATGCAAGACAGGCTATTCCAGCAATTTGAAGGTTCCTTTTGTTCTTGAAAAATCCTTTGCTTAGGAACCTATCCAGAAGGCTAACACCAAGGAACATTGTCTCGTGCTGAAACTCCTTAGCAGTAGATTGCTGCACATCCAAGGCAATATCGACAAATACAAGTGATGTCAAATATAAAAGCCAAACTCCAGCCCAAATTATTGTCCTAAAAAATCACATGCGAAAGCTCAAAAAAAAAAAAAAAAGCATTAGTACTAGTTAAAGCCGCTTTGAAGTTTAGATGCCAAATAATAATAATAATATTATTATCATTATTATTATTATTGTTGTTGTTGTTGGAGTTGTAATGATGAAAACCAATGACACGGTTACTCGATTGTTCCCCATATCATTTAGTTAGGGGCAAAATTGCAAGGGTAACGAAGTAGTGAAAATTATGTGCTACAAGATGGCCAAAGCGTACTGAAACTTGTTCAAGAAACAGTGCCTAAACAACAAAAACCCCACCAAGAATTTTAACTAGCTATACAGCCAATAGGAAAAGAGAAACAGAGTTTTCGGTCACGAAGATATAAAATCTGGTCCTCCATCTAATAGAAATACTACTATATATGTCCACGAGAAGAAGACATATGATCATCAGTTTCGAAGCTGTACCAGCAACACCAGATATCCTTGCTCCATGACGTGTCTTGAATTCATTGGAGACTAAAATATATGTTAATGTAGGGAATAATGCGCTCCTAAAACGGAAAGAACATCCAGCTGTCACCTTACGTTATTTGATGATTGTAGAGACAACTAAACTGTCTCGAGTTGCCGAATCGGAGCAATAAATGGCGAGGAGCCATTGTCGAAGGCGAGTCATGGAGAAGAAAAACTCACCTCAATTATCCAGTGAACCATCTGTAGTCGTTGCTGAAAGATGAGATCACCGTACTCCGTCGTGGTGCGATACAAATCGATGTAATTGTGCAAAAAATGACTGCCTTCGCTCCCTTTCGCGGAACCTCTGGTAGCTCTCTTCGTCGTCCTCATTTACTAACCTCACGAACTGGAAAACAAAAAACCGACGGATTTGGAAAAAATTAAATACAAAAATAAATGTGTTTGGCTGCCTAGAAAAAGAGGTCAAAGAAATACGAGAAACAAAAATTAAGAAGATACAGTGTGAAACAATATTTTTAACTTTAAAACATTAATAGACGTACAATAGTCAAGACTCAGTAAAATAAAAAAGAGCAATAAATGAATAATTAAGCACATGGTTCTCTATAGCTGCCAGGAAAAACTCCGGATTCAATTAAACATCAGAAGACGATAAGCATAATTCAGATTACTCGAGAGAACATACGCAGACATGTTCGAGGCACTCTGCTTCAGTGATTGAGGATCTTTTCAACTCTAGAGGAATGCTTGATCTCGAGAATTGCCTTCTAAACTCGAGCAAAAATGAGTAAGTAGACGAGGCAGGAGAATTTTCGGACGATTTCTCAGAGAATTCACTTCCAGAATCCAAGAAACTCGACGGTGTGTAATCTGAGAATTCTAATTCCGACGAACTCTCAACGAATAATTCGGATTGAGGATCCGAGAACACTGTCTCCTGACTAGAACATTTTTCTGAAACAACATCCTCGTCGAAAGAGAAATGCTCAGCACAGGCGAGATCCGCATCGAATCCCAAGCTGTTCTGCTTTCGCTCCTCTACAGATTCCTCAACGGAGACGGCATCAGCTTTCAAATTCTCCGAGAGTTCTAAATCCAACGCCCTATTTTTGCTTTCTTTGCCGGTCCTACGTGACAAGCACGAATCGACACCGGATGCAATTGAACCGGTGTCATTTTCATTACAATCTGAAGACAATTTCTCCAAATTTCGAGATCTGGAACCTGTATGAAGCTCAGCAGAGCAAATCTCTGGTCCGTTAACCAATATAGAAGTTGCATTTGTTTGATTCTCCTTTCCACTTTCAGTTTTCTTCTTCATATTCGAACTTCTGTTTGCAGAAACAACGCAATCAAGTCCAGAATTGGACTCGGTCTCCACACAAGACGATTCACTCACTTCCACATCATTTCGTTTCCTCTCCTTCTCCTTCAGATTATAGTAAGATCTTGTGATCCTTCGAAACTCTAAGTCTTCATTTTTCTGCCCTCCGTCTGCTTCACATAATTTTCTCTTCCTTGCGTTGGATTCGATTGTTACTCTGCTTGAATTGCAAGACACCTCATCCCTGAATTGCAAACAGGAGCTCACATCAGCAGAGAAATTGGAAACAACTTTGCTCTTTCGAGGAGAAAGTGAGTTCAAATTCGAAATAAGAATCGGAGAAATCTGAGAGCGGAGTCGACGAGATCGCTTTGTTCTCTGCTTCTTCGAGATACAAGGCTCTGGTTCCCTTTTTGGCTTGAGCTTACTGGATTTGACCTTCATCTCTGTCTTGGTTTCAAATTAAAAATGCAGAGAATAACTTTTTGTTTATATTTTTCAATCAGTAGTGATTTAGAGTACTGAGTGAAAGATGCAGAGCTGAGAGAGCGGTTATGGAAGTTGGTATTGGGAGGTTTTTATACGGTGCGTAGGACCCACGTGAAATCAGTTTTTCGCACGCCCTTAACAGATTACAATTCTAGAGTAAATGTACAGTGTGGAGTACATCAGGCGCTCTTTAAATTACTAGACTCTAGATAGAATCTTGACCGTCACGGAAGTAAAAGATTAGGTGGACCCGGAAGATTGACGGCTCAGATGGGAACTAGTACTATATGAAAGTGAGAGAAACTGGACTGGATTTGAAATCCCACGTCTGCAATCCATGTTGTGCGTTCCCTTTTAAGTCCTTTCCTCAATTCCTTTTTCTGAAGTTTTTTTTTCCTATTATTATTAACCATGGTTATTAAACTCGGGTTGACTCGGACGGTCGGACCGGTTTGAACCGTGACTCGGCAAGCAATCCGAGTCGATTCAACATGAAAATCGGAAATGGTAAAAACTCGAATTGACTCGGAAAAAATCGGGTTGAACCAGTGACTCGGTGACTCGGACCGGATTCCGGTTCAACCAAAAAAATTTGCATTTTAAGAAATCAATCTCTAAATTTCCAAAAAATACAGTAATATAATTAAAAATATAAAATTTAAATATCTTATAATGTGTTCTTTTAACTAAATCCATAACAAATTATTATATATATTCAAAATATACAAAAACAATGTCTATAATACATATCTAAATGTAGAATTGAATCATCTCAAAAAATTTTTATGTTTAATCCTAACAGTAAATAATTTTTTTAATTATTATTTTTTTATATATAAGAGTTTATTATATATAGATCGAAAAAATCTTTTGATAGTAATTACAACTAATGAATTGGTAATTATGATTGAAAATTTTGAAACGATAGAAATCTTTGAATATATAATTAGTTTATAAGGAATAAAAAACTGGTAAGAAATTGGATTAAGTTTTGATTGCTTAAATTGCATGTTAATGGAGCTGCAATTAGATATTGATAAGCACCATCCAAGGACGATTAATGTTGACTAATTAAGCATCACCATGTTGCAATTGGTATATAAGTAGCATACAAATAATTTTAGAAACACAACTAATTTTGTTGGTCTTAATATTTTTACATTGATATTTATTAATTAATAAAATTTTCAATGTCTTTTGATATATTATATTTTTATTTTTTTATAAATAATTATATTTAATAAAAAGTAAAAACTTTGAGTCGATCCGATTCAATCAATTGACTCTTGACTCAGTTGGTAGACCGAGTCGATCTCCGAACCGATTCTGAAAACATTGTTATTAACCTTCGATTCCGGCTAGTGGAAACTGAGACGAGTTCAAAATATATTTTCAGATTCTTGACTCTTTTTTTTTATATTTAAATGAATTATTCTATTTGATATGTTATAATACAAATACAAATACAAATCATGGATTTTAATTGAACTAATCCTTCTTAAAATAAACACAATCATACCTTTTCTGAAATAGCAACAATTATACTTCTCATGTCACATATTTGGACCGAGAAAATTAAAGCCCAGTATAAAATTTCACAGTACAAAAAAGGGAATTTTACAAAACTACAAAAAAAAAAACAAAAATTACACTTAAAAATACCACGTTTTTTTTTCTTTTAAAAATATATTTTTTCAAATTTTTATTTTTAAAAATATTTATTTTTTTATTTAACTCAAACTCTCATTTCTTTTCACATCTCCTCCTTTTTCTTCTTCTGCTTTTCCTTCCGTAAAAAAAAGTAATAGTAATTAATTAATGTAGATAGAATGAGAGATTGTAGCATCCTAATGAATGGAAGTGTCATGAAAACGAATGTGAAGAATGGATTACACTGGAAAGTGTTAATGGGATTTATATTCATGGATTTGGCACAGTCTATGGTCAAGAAACTAATTGGCGGAACCTTAATTGCAAGAAAAACAATTTGGTAACCCTGCATTTATTTATTATGTTTTAAATTAAATTATTTTATTATTGTGTTTGACATCATCTTTTTTATTTTTATTTTTTTTCCTACGCTTATTACAGAAATGCAAGAAGAAAGCAACAATAAGCAATTATTCATCCAAAGTAACCATCATATATTTAATTTTTAATTATTTTTACAAGAGTTATTAATTAGTTTAATGGAATGCAAAATCATATATAGGGTTTGGTGATATCGCACTCGAGAAATGCACACATCAATGACTTAAATTTCAAGAATAGTCCACAAATGCATATTGCCTTAGAAAGATCAAGTTGGATTTATGCTTCTAATCTTAGCATCCAAGCCCCTGGGAATAGCCCTAACAATGGCGGAATTCATCTTCAACATGCCACTTATATTTTTATAAATAATTCCACCATTAGAACAGGTAATTTCATCATTTTTTTTCTCATTTATTTATGTTTATGTTGATTAATTTTATTTTCAAAATAAAATACAGGTAATGATTGCATATCAATTAGTGATGGTTCCACGTGATCTAAATTCGTTAAGAAGCTTTTTTTTTTCCTAGACGAGCTTGGGTCGTTGGGCAAAACGTATATTATTATTTGTTAAGATTTGGATTTAAAAATAATTATTATTTGCGAACTAAGGCCGGGGTAGACTTGACATTTCCATATTTTCTGGAGCTTGGAATTGGATCAGGTATATGTTCTTTTTAGATTAATTTGGAGTTAAACTTAATATTAATTGTGAAATTGAGTATTTCTAATCGAATGGAATCCACAAATGACAATATTTGTTCTCGAAATTTCAAGGTCAAGTTAGTATCTGAAAGAAGGATTAAAGTGGGCTGGAAGAGATAGAGCCCAAGTCCAATAGACATAGCTTATACACCAAATATAAACGGGAGGCTAGGGTTTTACCCTGTCCTTACCACCAATCTTACGGCTCACACTATAAAACTGCTGTCTATACCTAAAACCCTCATTCGTGCTCGTCGGATATGCGCTACTAAGCCCTTGCTTGATCCAAGCTTAAATTAAGGTATAATCCTTTGCTCTGGTCTCTAGTTTTTATGGCCTTTTTCCTTTAATATGTGAGCACTCTCCACAGTTGGTCCTCTTTTTTTTCGCAGTAGGTATTTGAGCTCGATAAATACTGTTACGTTGATAATTGATGTCTCTAATGATGATGTTAAGTTCATAACTTTCGTTCTTCTGAGAAGTACTCTGCGGAATTCTTATGGAGACCTGAACTGAAGAGACATACTTCTAGGGTTTGATATTTGTTTTTTCTTTTTTCTATATTTTCTTGCCTGTGGTTGTCTTTCAAGGTTCTTGATCGTTGTCCAATGAAATGCCTCTAATGATGATGAGTAAATATTTTAGCTTATCCTAGATTTCCGTGCGGAAAGTTCTTTGGAGACCTGAGCTGAAGAGGCTTGTTGTTCATCTCTACTTTCATACTTATAATATTCAGTGTTAGTTTTTGCTTCATTCGTTTTTTTTATTTTTTTGGAATTGCCTGTCTGCAAGCTGAGTTTTTGTTTCAATTTGAATTTTGAACTTTGATGCTTTTGTTAATATCTTTAAAGGGAACCCAGCTTGCCATCCCATCAAATGTGATGATTCACTCGCCTTATGTAATAGTAGTATTTGTTTTCTTTTGCTTTTTCACTCTTTTTGGATGCAACCATGTGATTCATTTTCAATTGTATTTTGTTTATGGGATTTTTTTGGAATATTTGTGGTGGATTTAGCCATGTGGCCAAACATATAATACTGGTGTCGTTTTTGCTTGCATTATCTGTTCTCATTTGCTTGCTAAGGACTTTTCATTGGCTTTTAATTGTGTTAAATTTTTAAAATGTGCAAGTCAATTTGATTTTATTTAGTTTCTTCCAGGCTTAAAATGAATTAATATGTGAATTTAAATATCTCCTTAGGCCTCAGGAAGATATATGTTGTGTCCCATCTTTCTTGGCAGTCTAGCTATTTTTTGCTTTTACCTTTTTCTTATTATACATCATATTAGCTGTTGCAGATGAAATTTTGTTGCTTATAGAATGGCATTTGTTTTAAATATTTGAACGGTTTCATTCTAATTGTTATATTTTGTTTTCTTCTCTAACAATTTCTATTCTGTTGTTTCATTACCAGAGGTGTTTGGTGACAAGAAGCTTGAGAAGCACGAGTTCCTGTCAATATGAGGTACTGTCTCATTATGTTTTATCTTTACAAATTCACAACAGGACTATCTTTTTAACTTGTCTTTTTTTTAGGAAAAACTTCTAACTATTGTTTGTTTTGTCCTTTTTCAGCCGGCCAATGGAGGAAGATGTAAGTTATATTTACTCTCAGATCTTCTGTTTTCATTTTTGTTCTATTTATACGTTTCAATGCATGAAACTTTTTTAAAGTGTGCATACCTGCTAAAATCTGATTCACATGTTTTGTGCCCAAGTATGTAGTTGCTAGTATGACTACAAGCTGGTTTGTAGTTTTATTACTGGCAGCATTTTCCTTTTCTTTTTCATACCATGGGAACTTAATTGGCTAATATGTTAGTTGAAATGCTCTCTCACAGCATTATTTGGTTGTTACATAACCTAGATATAGATTATGACTTGAGAATACTTTTTTTGCGACAATAATTCTGTCCTTTTGTAATTCTAGTGGCACCAATTTAATTCTATTTGTCTAAGTAGCTTAACTGTCTATTTATCTTAAATTTGGGATACACTGTTTCTATTTTCTGTTCGACTTATTAGCAGGGCACTAAGAACGAGGAGGAGGAATTCAACACAGGACCTCTTTCAGTACTCATGATGAGTGTCAAGAATAACACCCAGGTAAAGCTCATGGTCCTCTGCTGTTTTATTCTGGCTGCCATGCTAGTAAATAGCTGTTGTGTGTGTTTGAAACGCACTACCCATGAGGGTGTATAACTCAATTTCCCCTGTTTTACTTAATAGGTGCTCATTAATTGTCGGAACAACAAAAAACTTCTTGGACGAGTTAGAGCATTTGATCGGCATTGCAACATGGTACTTGAAAATGTCAGGGAGATGTGGACCGAGGTTGGTATTGTTCAAAAACACGTTCTATTCATCAGTAGTTATTCCTTTCTCACTGTGTGAAATCCGCTGGTTCATTTGTTTAGGTCCCGAAGACTGGGAAAGGCAAGAAAAAAGCTATGCCAGTTAACAAGGACAGATTCATTAGTAAGATGTTTCTCCGTGGGGATTCAGTAATCATTGTTCTTAGGAATCCCAAATGATGGAGCTGCTTATGAAATTGACAGAACTTGTGACTGGTTTTGAGTTGACAATACAGGAAGTGGACTTGTGCTGCTACTACTATCAAAGCAGAGACCTGAACTTGGTTTTAGCAGCCCTAGGGCCTGCATATTAAATATCCGTATTGGCTGTATGTTTAAATCCAATTTGGCGAATCTTTTAATGACAGAGAACCTGTATCAGTATCTGTTAAGAAGAGATCCAGTTTTTTGCTGTTTTTCTTTCGGAGCAATGGATATGAAGACTATTGAGCATCCAATCCCCTTGCAAATTTGCGAATAGAAATAGCGTGAACAATAGTTTTTGTTTGATTGTTGTGGTGGTGTTGGAGTAGGGTTGGCACTAAATGTCGTGTTGTCATGTCCGTTGCCAAAATATGTTGAATTTTAAAGTATACATCCTTAAATCGGTTTAAAACTCTTCTATCTGTTCGTATCCATTTGACAATAATTTGTGAATATATTTAGAGATGAAGTTCAACCAATTGTCTTTGAACTTGGTATTTATTTCGTCTTCGATTTGCAAATCAAAATCCTTAAAAACCTTTTAATCATGTATGAGAGTAGATTTGTTCTGGTAATTACCTGTCGCATTGGATTCCAAAATAAGCTTCGCTTGCTTTTAATAGGCCTGTACGCGCGCACTGTTTCTGTTTCTCACTTTAAAAGAGGCAATCGTGAGGTGATTTTTTCTTTTTCTGGATTTTCTTGGAGACTGCAGATACTTCTGTTGGCATGCACAAGAGCCACACCCCAGGTACAAGACTATGATGGTGGGCTTGTTAAAGAGTTTAGGCAAAATTGAAATAGAGGGAAAATGAAAGGAAGATGAAAAGCAAAGGAATGTTAGTGTGGGAGGCAGCAAATTTTTTCTTGGTTGTGCTCCTTGTATGGATTTGTTTTGGCAAGAGTAGTTAATATGGATTGATAAAGAATTGATGGGAATTAGGTGGCCTTTAGTCTGGTAGTTAAAATAAAGTTTTGGTAGTTGTTCTGTGTAAGATGATGAATTTTGAGATGTAGTGACCCATTTAGTTTGTAATAATAATCAGAAAGCTTTTTAAGTTTGATTTTATGAAGAGCATTCAACATTTTCTAATTAATAATTCAAAATTAAAAATGGTATGAAACCGATGTGATAAGAACTTGATCAAAATCAGGATCATAATTCTGTGATCAATAAATATCAAGAGTTGAATTGCATCCAACCACATCTTAAATTGCCACGTCACACATTGAAAATTGGCTCATATGATATGTAAATACCTTCTACTATTTATTTATTTAATCACATATAAATATCAATAAAAAGCAATTTATAATTTCTCGAAATAAACGTTTACATAAATAATATTAATGTCAATACAATGAAATTTACAAAAAATTGTATAGTTTAATTCCAAAAATTTAAATTATAAGCTTGTAGGTCATCATAAATAATGTTGCTTATTAAAACAATAAGCTTTTAATTTTTGTTTTCTGATAGGAAGCTTTGAAAATTAATAATGCTGTAATTAGCAAATTTTAATTAATTTTTCAGAATAAAAATTCATAAAATCTGAAATTTTATAATTTAATAATAAAAATATAAATAGGTTAGCGGATAGTTAATCTATGCCCATCTCAAATTCCAAAAGAATTTTATTTTAATATCAAAATTCGTGGCGTACCCATTTAGAATTATACATGCTCTCTCCACAAACAAGGGTGATAGAGAAAAGTTAAACTTTGATAAACTAAAATTGAAAGCCCCTGAGAGGAAAGTTAAGAGTCTGTTTATTTACAGAAAACTAGTTTAATTTTTCAGAAAAATTTTTCACATAAAAAAAAAATAAAGATCATGTTTATTTTCGTCAGTTTTCTAAAATATAAAATAAAAAATAAATTTTTTAGTTTTCTAAAATAAAGAAGAAATTGTAAAACTAATAAAATTTTTTTTTCAAATTTTCTAAATAATATTAATACACACATATATATATATATATATGTATGTATGTATGTATGTATATAGATATACATACATGCATATGTAAGTTTTTGTATGTGCATATATACATAAGTATATGCATGCGTATATGTATATGTAGCACATGCATACATACGTACATATGGATATGTATATACACACATACACATACATATGCATATGTATATGTATAAATACATATGTATATATATGTGCATATATACACATACATATGTATGTATTATATGTGTACATGTATGTGTATGTATATACATATATATATACATATCCATATGTACGTATATACATACGATACACATATATATAAATATGTATGCATGTATGTATGCACATATATATACATGTATGTGTATATGTATGTGTATGTATGTGCATAAGTGTGAGTGTACATACACACATTCATATACACATACACACACACATACATATATAAATGTATATATGTATGTATGTACGCATATATATATGTGTGTGTGTATAAAATAAACACCCAAATTTTTTATTTGTTGATAAATAAACATATTTTTTAAATTTTTTACGAAAAATAAATACTTTAATTTTTTTTTTAAAAAATAAAAAATTAGTTTTTATAAGTGAATGCATCCTAAACTTTTCATGCAGTGTTATATTATATTAAAGCAGGTAAAATGGAAGCCTTAAGAGGGTGTGGTTAATAATATAAGCTCTAGAAAAAAATGGGGATTACGTATGGACCATTTCAACATCAAATAATGCAATGGGTAGAGCTGTTTATTGATTGGTTTTTGAGTGAGCTTGCCGTGGGCCTAAAACGACAAAACGTCCCACCCATTGCATTCACAACTGGACTTATTTATAAAATGTCCCCCACTCCCCATTCTATTTATAACCCAAGACTTGGGATTTGGATAATTAAACAACTCTCTTTCTGTCTTCACTCAATTAATGACTACTTGACTAACCCATCCCAAATCATTCCAAACTAGAACAACTAAAATTCACAAATATATATATATATATCAGGTTAAATAGACTACTATATAGTAATGTTCAGAATAATACAAACATATCCATTGTTTTTGTCTAGCATGATGCTAGATTCGGAGTTGAGCGAAGTGTATCCATTTAATTCTCTAAGCGTATGATATACTAATTAATACATATCTAGGGATGATCACGTGACGAGTAGGAGCCGAAAAATTCACTCACACTCACTCTCCCGCAAGTGGCGAGGATTTCCCTCCCCCGCCATCAATATCAGGAAGGAAAATTCCCCGTCCCTGTCCTGCGGGAATCTCCATTCCCTGAATTTTTTTTAATTTTAAAATATAATATTTTATAAATAATTAAAATTAAAATGTAATATTTAATAAATAAAAAATTTAAAATCAATAATAATTTAAATTAATATGAATTTTAACTATTTATAAAATTTAAAATTAAGTATAATTTAAAACTTAATAATTATAAAATTAAGTTATATTTTAATTTTAATTTTAATTATTTATAAAATATTATATTTTAAAATAAAAAAAATTATTTTTTGTGGGACGGGGATCCCCTCAGGGTGGATACCCCATTTCCTGTCCCCGTCCTCGATTCTAGGATGAAGATTTTTTTCTCTCCATCCTCGCGGGGGAAAATTTCAAGAATTTTCCGTCCCGAATGAGGCGGGTCTCCATCGAGGCCGGAGAATTTCTGCCCCGTGATCATCCCTATACATATCGTTGAGTTTAAAACATAATATTAGTTGAGAATATTTTGCTCTCTAGCAAGTTTTTGTCTTGTATTGCTTCTTAGTGAGTGTTAAACTTTTTCTTGTCTTTTGTGGTTGTTTTCTTTTGTTTTTTTTACTCTTTATGGCTTCCGGTAATAGTGAAACCATAGCAGGACTATGTGCTAATGTATCATTGGATGGCGAAGAAGAGCCAGGTATCATTTCTTACGAAGAAGATCTAAACAATCAATCTCTGAACTTTAGATGGAGTCTAGTAGGGAGATTCCTTGCTAATAAAGCTATCAATGTTCGTGCAATGAAGAACACTCTTGCTCCTATTTGACATCCAATTTTGCATATTTTTATTAAGGATTTAAGCAGTAATCTGTTTATTTTTCAGTTCTTTCACGAAATTGATGTTCAAAGAGTTATTGATGGTGATCCGTGGACATTTGACAATAACTTATTGATTACTCATAGATTATAGACTAATGATCAACCTCAACAAATTCCTCTTTATCGTGTTAGTATTTGGGTACAAGTCCATGACCTCCAGCAGAGGCATAGCCACCTTAAGAGGGGTGGAGTTAATTGATCCCACTCAAATTAAAAAAATTTTAAAATACCCTAAGTAATTTTTTTTTCAAAATTGACCCCACTAAATATTTTAAATAATTTCATCAATCATTGATGCCATTAAAAAATTGACCCACTAATATATTTAAATATTTTTCTTAAAAATTAAATTTATTAAAATTTTTAAAAATTTAAAAATTTTTATTTTACTTGACAACAATAATAATAGAAATAAATGGAACAATAATTGATCATAAAGTTTGAAGTGTTATATATATATATATATATATATATATATATAAGAAAAACAAATTAATGGGTTTAGGGGAAGAAGGGAGGAACACGCCAACCAATAACATAAATATAATAAGAAAAAAATAGATATGGCTGGTTGTTGAGAAAAGCAAAAGACATCAAGTTCAAAGCATTTTTTTCATTTTCTTTGAAAGAGTCGAAACGAGTCCAAAGCATTTTTCACTTTTCTTTGAAAGAGTCCAAACGAGTAAAGCAGGGAAGAAGATACTGAACGAATGCTATTGAAGTGTGGTGATCGATCAAAATTCAATTGCAAATTCTTTTCTTCTATTTTATAAAGGTACACAATAATATAATATTTTATCTCTTTTTATTATAATTTTTTTTCAAATATCAATATATGAAAATTTTAATTATTTGCAATTCTTTGGTATGGAAGAAATCGAAATTGAATATGCTTTATAAAAATAGATCATATAGATGTGTAATTGATTTTATTTTAGTGTGATGTTGTGTAAATAGGAATTAGGTTCAATTTTAATTGGAGTTGAGTTCAAAATTTTGAATATATGAGATAGTGAGCATTGTAGTTAAAATTGATATTTTTATTTTTTGAAACAATCATGGATAAATTTGTGATTAAGAGAAAATCACCCTTTGAGCAACCAACTGACCAAGAAATTGGAAATAAAGATCACGAAAGTAGTTCAAAAAAAGCTAGTCATGAGATTAATTTAGATAATCTTCCTGCTGATCCTGGATTGACAACTAAAATCTCGAAATATCATCCTAATGATCGGGATAAAGTGAGGAGAGTGTATCTTCAAAAAGGACCTTGCCAACCACAAAACTATAATTTTAAACAACAAAATATTGGGAATATTTTTCATCGTTTTAATCCTAAATGGTACAAGAAATATTCTAATTGGTTGGAGTATAGTATACAAAAAGATGCAGAATTTTGATTATGTTGTTATCTTTTTAGAACTAAGATTGGGAAGCAAGAAGGAGGTGATTCATTTATTACAGATGGTTTCAATGCTTGGAATAAAAAGAAGAGATTAGATATTCATGTGGGAGGCTCTAATAGCACTCATAATGTAGCTTGGAGAAAATGTGAAGCATTGTTGAAACAAGATCAAAATATAAAAGTTGTTTTCAATAGACATACAGATCAAGTGAGAAAAGAATATAGAATTCGGTTAACCGCTTCGATTGATTGCATTCGATTTCTTTTGCGACAAGAGCTTTCTTTTCATGGTCATGATGAATCTTATGGTTTCAAACAATAAGGTAATTTCAATGAACTTCTAAAATTTTTAGCTAAGCACAATGAAAATATTGATGATGTTGTTCCTAAAAATGCTCCAAATAATCTCAAGTTAACATCTCCTACTATTCAACATGAGATTATAAATGCTTGTGCTACTAAGACTATTGATGCCATCATTAATGACTTAGGTGATGACATATTTGCAATTTTTATTGATGAATCTCGTGATTTATCGGTGAAAGAAAAAATGATTGTTGTAAAGCCCGCTCTTATTACCTTTTTTTACATATTATTCTATTAAATTGCTTGCACAAAAATATATTTATACAACTGATATATCATACATTTAAAATATAATTACAATTTAGTTCATACATACATTTCAAATCTTTTACACAATACATTTAAAACAATATAATACATTATCAGAATTATTCCTTCACTCGCTACCCTTCTAGTGGCTTGTAGATGCTGACTCTAGTAAAAGCACTTTCTCACCTTTGAGTACCTACACGAAAAAATACCCGTACTGAGCAATGGCTTAGTGGGGAGTAAACAGTACACTTAACTTCTTATCGAAGTCTCAAATACAATCAATATAACATGTTAATGCATATAACATTATAACATGTCACTCTTATTCAGCACATGCATTAATCACACTCAATAGCAATCGTACATTCAATAACAATCACAATACAGTTTTTCACTTACACTTCAATATTCACCGAAAAGCACTAACATTATCAGGAAGTACTGTAACACTTAAACTATTGGTCACTTATCATTATTCATCAATCAAATCACTTCATTGCCTGAATTCTCATAAAGGTGGATACGGGTACAATCACTAGATACTGACGAGCAGTATCAAATACTAAAGACATAAAAGACTCAATTCACTAGATACCAAAAGGTATCAAACACTACACTAGTCACATTTTGGTGACAATACTTGCAGCTGCGATCACTATCCCCTTTATAGGCATGCCTATCTATCAACTACTATGTGAAATTTAGCCTTACAAATAGTATTTTATCACTTTAAATTATCACACTTGATACATTCAGATTCAAAGAGATAACACATCAAATAGAGCATGCAACAAAATCACTAAACAATTTATATTTGCTTAAACTTCAAATACACTTAACATTAACATTAACATAATTATCATTTGTCATGCAACTTATAACATTATGATTACCATTTATCATGTTCACTCTCATTCTTTTCTTGTGCAAATTCTTACGTTTTAAGGCTGAATCTTTAACTTTAGTTCACTAATTTATTAGGCTTTACACTCATTTATATTTCTTATTACTCTTATTTTACACTTAAAACACTCTAAAAGTGTTTAGAAAGACTTAAACATCAAGTTTAAGAAGGGCAGGGCAAGGTCATGGTTACTATCAAAATCCTAGTAACCATGTCTCAACATGAAATAGAGGTCACGGTTACTATAAAAATCATGATACCTGTTAGCCAAGACATGTAATATGGGTCACGGTTACTATCCAATTCATAGTAATCATGACATAGGTTGCACTTCGGCTCTAAACTGAATGGCAACTATCTCACGGTCATTACTGAATGAGTAATAACCATGGTCTTTACTTTTTAAAGGGGTCACGGTTACTATAAAAAGCTTAGTAACCGTGAGGTAGGTCTTCTTTAGGGTTTGGACTGAAAATTGGGGTACCACATGGTTACTACCAAAAACCTAGTACCCGTGAGGCCCAAATCGCTCAAAGATAGATTTTCAGGCTCAACTTTTATGCCATTTTTGACCTATAAAAAGTCATTTTTAGGGAAAGTGGTCTATACAAAGTTGTTCCAATATGTCTATAGTTTCTAAAACATAAAAAATAACTCAATTATGACTTTAAATCTCAAGATATCACTAAAACAATACTAACTGTTCACAGGTGATAGATAGCAGGGGTCTATCAATTTCAAGCTCATTTTCGAACACTCTAGAGACATATTTAGATTTCAGTTTATTCTACAAAGTTTTATATCTATGCCTTATCTTTCATATCCAGCTAGAATCACTCAATTTAGAGTTTTACAAAAAAAGTTATAGTCTTTTTAGTAAAGCTGGTTCATGTAAACATGAGGCAGATTTCTACTAATTCACTTTTCATGATACAAGTCATTATTCTCATCCAACAACAACATCATCACTCATATCTATCATCAAATACATAACACTATAGTGAATCAAACAAATATAGCAAAGAAAGTGAAGAACTCCCAAACCTCAACAAGCTTTACTCTTTTCTTCTTTCTCTTTCCTTGCTCTCTCTACCTTCTTTGAAACTCTAAAAGCTTGTATCTTGAGAGAAAAAAATGAGTGAAAGGAGTAGAATTTTCTAAGATTAAGGACTCCCTTTTGGCCGGCCACATCTTGTTCCCTTTTATACCATGAGATCTCTCCATTTCTCATGAGATTTCATGAGTTTGCTAGAGTGCTACATGTCTTGCTTCTATTGGTCCATTCCTAACCTTACAATTTGCTCCCTCTACTTCCTTTATTTCTCTTTTTGGCACAATTATTTTACTTGATCTTTTCAATTAAACCCTCAATGTCACATTCTCTCTATTTTATACATTATGTCTTAGTGTAAAATTACCATTTTGTCCTTATCCTTTAATTTAATTCCTTTCGTGTCCTTTCCTACATTTTCAATGCACATCTCCTCGTATTACCTCCACTATAAACATCAAACATACCCGATTACTCCTAAGGTGTAATGTGGGGCCTTACAATTGTTGTTTTGCATTATGTTAATAATAAGGGTGAAGTGGTTGAAAAATTTCTTAGTATTGTTCATGTTCAAGATACTAGTATTTTATCTCTTAAAATTTTGATCGATTCATTATTTGCTAAGTACGATTTAAGTATGTTGCGGTTACGAGAGTAAGGTTATGATGGGGCCATTAACATGAGAGGAGAATTCAATCGATTGAAGAGTTTGATCATGAAAGAAAGTGAATCTGTTTATTATGTTCATTGTTTTGCTCATCAACTCCAATTAACTCTTGTTGCAGTTGTTAAAAATGATATCAATATTGCATCTTTTTTTTTAATTTGTTGGCTATTTTATTAAATATTGTTAGAGCATCGTGTAAATGTTATGATCTTTTGAGAAAAAGTCAAACTGCTAAAGTTTCTGAAGCATTAAGAAATGGTGGATTGACAAGTGGTCGAGGATTAAATCAAGAAACAAGTCTTAAACAAGTAGGTGACACACATTAGGGTTTTCATTACGGTACAATCTTGAATTTAATCATTATGTTTACATCTGTAGTAGAGGTGCTTGATAACATTATTGAGGATGGAACTGACTCTGAACAAAGAGCTAAACCTTGTGTTTTATTAGAAGCAATACAATGTTTTGATTTTGCATTCAATTTGCACTTAATGAAAGGGATTTTGGGAATCACATATGAGTTATCACAAGCTTTATAAAGAAAATATCAAGATATTGTTAATGTTATGCAATTAGTTGCATTATAAAAAAAAAGCTACAAAAGATAAGGGATGATGGTTGGAATTCTTTGTTGAATGAGGTTTGCCTCTTTTGTGAAGCACATAATATCTCTATTTCTAATATGGGTGATATATTTCAAGTGAAAGGGCGATCACGACGTAGAATTCAACAAGTTGCAAATTTACACCATTATCAAGTGAATTTATTCTATGCTGTCATTGATTTGTAACTTCAAGAGCTTAACAATCATTTTACTAAGATTAATACTGAGTTGCTTTTATGTGTGGCTTGTTTAAGTCCAAATGATGCATTTTCCTCTTTTGACAAACAAAAGTTTAATCGATTTACTAAATTTTATCCTCCAGATTTTTCACCGGTACGACTTCTTTCACTTGACAATCAGCTTGAAACTTATATTGTTGATATGCTATCCAATGATAAGTTTTTGATGTTGGAAGGAATCAACAATTATGCTCAATTGCTAGTTAAGAAAAGAAAAAATTTGGTGTATCCTTTAGTTTATTTGCTTGTCAAATTAGCTTTGATATTGTCAGTGTGATGGCAACTGTTGAAAGGGCTTTTTCTGCAATAAATATAGTAAAAAACCATTTGCAAAATCGAATGGAAGATCAATTATTAAATGATTGTTTAGTTACTTATATTGAAAAAGATGAATTTGAAAGTACTGACAATGAAATAATTATTCAATAATTTCAAAATACGAAAACTTACATAGGACAATTGTAATATTATGAGTATTATTATACATATATTATTATCATATTACTATATTATTTTTTATTTTTTCATGTGAATGAATTTTTTTATCGGTAATAAATTTTAACCCCACTGAATTCAATTCCTAGCTACGCCTCTGCCTACCAGTGGGGTTCATGTTTGAGAAAGTGGCTCAAAGCATTGGTAATTTTTTGGCGAGTTATGTTTGTGCAGATTCAAATAACTTCACTGGTACCTGGAAAAACTACATGCATTTAAGAGCTTGTATTGATGTCTGTAAATCTGTTCGGAACTGAAGAAGTTAAGTGGGAACTGGTTTTGGGTTAGATTCCAATATGAATGACTTCCTCCTTTTTGTTTTATATATGGTATGTTGGGACATATTGACTAATTTTGCCTTGAATTGTTCAAGCATGGCAAAGGGGAATTGTAAAAGAAATATGATGAATCCATCAGAGTTCCAAACCGTAGTGCTCAAAATTCGATTAGGGGGAAATGGCTGAGGGATTCTTCCATGTTGCCGAAGCAAGTTTTCTTTGGTCAGCCACTGCATGATGTAATGGCAGTTGATAAGCTAGAAACATTTTTTGCTATGAGCAATAGAGTGATTTGTAGAAAAGGTATGGCATCAAATAAGGATTCTTTGGACACATCTCTTGCTATTTTATCAAATACTAGTATTGGTAAACTTCGACAAGGGATAAATATCTCAGATAACTCAAATATGCCAGCTAAGCAAAATGGGATAATGATAACTATCCCAAAATGTAGGCATCTAGGAAATGATAGAGCTTTGGGCTTCTGTGATGGGCCTTCTTCTACTTCGACGTCTCTTATGACCAACCTAAAAAATGAGGTTTTGACGGCTTCAGAGGTCCAGGCCTGCCAATCACCATGAGTTGCTTAAGTTAGAACTATCGTGGGCTACGCAACCCACAGACAGTTCGAGTCTTGAAAGACCTTGTTAAGTGTAAAAGGCCTCAATTTGTCTTCTTAATAGAAACTATTTATTGTAAAGACAAGTTCGAAAGTTTGAAAAGGTTATTAGGCTTTAAAAGTGCTTTTGGTGTGGATTGTATAGGTCATGGTAGAGGTCTATCTCTTTTGTGGAAGGAAAAGAACTCTACTAAGTTAATTGGTTTCTCCAGGTTTCATATTGACATTGAGGTTTGCTTATAATCATCATCGCGATGGCATCTTACTGGGTATTATAGGATACCAAATCGAAGTAGGCAAGCAAATTCTTGGTCCCTTATTCATCAATTGGCTTCTCTTTTAGAGCTTTCATGGTGTTTTATAGGTGATTTTAATGATATTATTCATGTTTAAAAAAAGAAGGGTGGGAAAATGCAACCTTAATGGCTGATTGATGGTTTTCGTGAAGCTATCGAGGATAGCGGTCTGGTGGACTTGGGTATGGAAAGGTGCTTATTTACTTAGGGTGTTTCTTTGGTTGAAGAGCATCTGGACAGAGTATTCACTTCTAGTGTTTGAGTTTTGAAGTTCCCTTTATCCAAAGTTAGTAATCTCCTTGCTAGTTTCTCAGATCACTCCCTTATATTTATTGCTCCTACAACCAATTTTTTTTGCCTCAAATTACTGATTTTGATTTGAAAATGCATGGGCATATGATGATCAATTTTTGCAATTTGTAACATCAATTTTGAATTAGAATCCCACAGCTGGACTTGATAACAAAATCAAGATTTAGAGTTTATAATACCTTTAGAGTTTAGCTACTAGCTAGCTCCTTCCTTTCTCTTTCAAGGAACCAAGTGAGAGACCTATAGAGAGAGAGAGAGAGATTAAGGCTTATTTAGGATTAAAGTGGCAGAACTTCCAGCTTTGAAATGGCTGGCTACCACCTTAAATACTCCTATCTCCCTTCAACTCTCAAGAACACACTAGAAGACTAGCTGTCAATATGCAATTGGACCGCTTGAAAAATTTTTAGTGAAATTGGTCCTAACTCCCCAGCTTTCCCTTATTTCTACTCTTACCCCACAACTTACACTTTTATCTTTCAATTAAGCCCCTAACTACACATTTTCTTTCAATTTTTAAGTACACAAGGCTTAGTGTGAAAAGATAATTTTACCCCTCTTTAGAAATATTCCTTCTATGTCCTGACTTACAGTGATATCCATGAACATGCATAATTGGATTAAAAATATATCATTAATTGGTTAGAATTCCTCCTAGGGTATAATTTAGGGCCTTACAAAAATATTTAAAAATTATAATATATTAGAATATAAGCTTTACTACATTTTACCAAATGTTACAAAATATTTATCAAATGAATAATAGTATCTTATTTTCATAAAGCTATTGAATTAATTTTAATCGGCAACTAACATAAATATATTTATAATATTGTATGGTTCGTTTTTGTTATGTTATCTTTGTGCAGATGACATTAGATCACATACTATGTAACCTACCCACCACTGCAAATTTAACTTCATCAAAATTCCAACAAACTGCAAAATATATTGATTAATGTATTCTAACATAAATATAAAGATTAAAATCCATTTCCAAGACATGACAATGGATTAACTCGTTTGGGAAGTGTGATGAGAGTACTTGCCCATTATCATCGTCTGAAGATGGTTATCCCCACATTGGCATGCCCCGGTACAGAAATTTTCTGAACTAATTACATCAATAGAATGCAAATTAAGAAAAAGATAGATAAAACAATACATATATAGAGCCTACTCCCGAACAATAACAGGCCACCATCAATCTGATACCCACCAAACCACATCCCCCATATCCTACTCAACCCCATAATTAAAATTCTAAGACCAGAAAATATGTAGACTATAATTGTGACCCAATGCTTGCTGCCAATCCCAAATCCAAACCAGCAACAGAGTGTTCGAGCCTCCACTAAAATCAGCAGTATAGCATGAAAACAAAATCCCCTATAGCAAAATTGAGACTCCAGCATATAAACCAAACACACCACAAAACAAAACAACCAAACTTCCTTACTACCAACAAAGCAAAACATCAACAACTTAACAGAACATCAACATAGCCTAAATATTACAGAGTCTAATTCATTTCTCTGAAGCCAACAAAAATGAATAAGAAAAGGAGAAAAAAGCAAAACACTTGCAGATCGAGAGGGGGAAGATCAGATGCCGACGACACTTAATTGGATAGAGGTGGCTCAGATGCCAATGACGTTTTACTAGACAAGGTTGGCGACAAGACGAGGATAATCGAGAGGGAGAGGAGATTTGGGCATAAGGGGGGTGTGTAATAAAGTAAAACGCAGTGTTTTGATGGTAGTGCAGATTATTCATTCGGTTCGGATTTATGAGGGCTAAAATTCAATCCGATATGAACCTGAAAAATTACAAATTTTCCAACCATATTCAATATTAATAACCCTATCCGAATATCTTGTTTGGATCGAATTATTCAAGAGTAGGGTCGAATTTTGAACATCCGTAACAATATGTATAACGTATCCAATTATTCTTCTGAAAAAAGTAAAATAAAAAATTTTGAAAAAACAAAAAGTATGGAGTAATAAACAATAAGCACGCGTCCACAGCATTATTTTGAAGGTACAGGCAATAGAAAACCTCCAGAAGGTAGTTTTAGAAAAAGAAAAAGTGCGAGTGGGTGGCCATGAGTGGGTTGCATTGGACCAATTCATAAAGTTGGGGTTTTTGAATTTTCACAGCTTTGATTATGATACGAGGTGAGGCGTGTGCTGCCCACATATTTCTTTTTATTCTTTTATTTTTCCTCGTTCCCACAAATATTCTTCTGAGGTATCTTCTTCATATTTAACGTATTTATATATGAAAGACTTATTTAATGGTTAGTGTTTCAGGTATTGTTGTTTTGATCCCTAAATAAAACCTAATCCAAAGTCTTTGCAGTGGGCATAATTGTACCTTAAAAAAACAAAGTGTCTTCTTTTTAACTGAAAAAGTTGGGTTAGGTCCTAACCCAATAAGGTTAAAGGATAATTATTTCTCTATTTATCATATACATACCTACTACTATACCTTCCAATTGGAGCCAAAATAAAATCAACTCACTTTCTTATATGTTGAGTATGGTGATATATAATTCATGTTTGGATTGGATCACATGAATATCTACTAATGGTATACCTAAATCAGTTTATAGGTTTTTTTTTTCAAAGTTATAGGATGATATTAGGATTTGAACTTGTATTTTAAAACTAAAATTTATTTTTCTCTAAATTAATGTTTAACTAAAACAAGATTAATTGTAACAAGCAACAGTCTTACCTTGCAACATCACTTCATGAACTAAATACATAGGATTAATTAATTAATTAACTTAATTACGAAAATATATGATTTGAAGGTCAAATGCCAAGTCCGAATGTGAGCACTAAAAAATGAACATGACAAAGGGAATGGTTAAAATATATAATTAAAAAAAAAGGATGTCAATGTCGTCATCATCGTTTATAAGGCACATGGCAATTTCTGGTAGAAGGTGAATATAGTAATTCTGTTGGAGAAAATAAATTATTTCAGTTTTTCTCTCTTTTTTTTATTGTTGACGGTAATATTTCCTCTTTCTTTATATTTCGTTGTATTGAAAATTTACTAATTGAACTAATTTGATTTGATGTCGGTTGGTTCATAAAAATTAAATCAGTCTCTATTAATATTAACTATTTAAGGTAGCTATCTCTCTCTTACTTTGAAAATATTGTGATTTGTGAGATTTATGTAACATAAAATAAGATATTAATTTAAATTAATCCAACATGAGCAAATGCAATTTGCTAGCTCCATCAAAATTAACACTATGGTCCACAGTACTCCATTATTGTTTCCCAACTTTTTATTTTCCGTTGTTCCATGAAAAATGGATTTCTTATTTTCTTAACAGTAAGATTGAATTTGTTTATCAATATTCAATATATAGTTGCTATGTGTATAATATATGAAGACTGGAATTAAGCTCACATTATTGATGGCTTCTGCTATGAAAGTGATTTTATCCGTAACTCAAATCCATCTTATTTATTTTTATCCATAAAGTGATTTTATCCTATTCATTTATCATCCAATCCATTTAACAATGGTTAATCCATCATCATTTCCTTCAATTCGTTTTCCACATATAATTATGGGGACTTGATGTATTGTCTCATACCATAGGTGAACTTAATAGTTACAAGTTATCATCTACTTTCTGTTTTATCTATCACTTTTGAATAAAATTTAAATTCTATTTATCTGTTATTTTTAAATTTTTAATATAATTTAATTATTTTTTTGAAATTAATTTTTTTTAATAAAATTAAAATCAATTAGATTTGATTATTTAGTTTTAATCACATAATTTAATATTAAATTTAAGTCTAATTATTATTTTTTAATTCTTATGAAAATAATAAAAGTGACAGATAAAAAACGAAGGAAGTATAGCATAAAAGATAAATTTTATTCAAGAAGAATATTTATTCTTGCTGCATATATTATTTATGATTTAAATGGTTAAAGTATTTGCATGTTTTTTAGCTAGCAGAATTGAAATTTTCGCTCAGCCTTTTCTAAATATTAAAAAAAAAAAACACTTTATTGAGGAATTTATCTATTTTTTTAAATGGTTGATGGAGATAAAAAAAGGGACTTTTTTAATAATATAATTTAAAAAAATTATAAAAATGGGATATATCAGAATTTAATTACAAAATTGAGATTTTTTTAAAAATCGTTACCACTTGTAGCAGTTTTTGTAATAGCTTCAACGCCGGATTAGCAGTGAACAATACTTTCCAAAGGTGAATATTATTTTCGGGCTGAAAAATGCTCTCGAAAGCAAAAAATTTTATTTGACTATCGGAAATTAATTGTCATGAATAGCGCAAGTAGAAATTTGAAGTGAATTTGAGGTCAAATAGACTTTCAAAAGTCAAAAGCACGAAAAACAGAGCAATTAGGGTTTAGGGTAACGTTTGATCAAGATTTGATCGGACAGTTAAAAATAGCAAATGAAATCTAAAAATTATCGAAAATTATTATGTGCCTAAAATAATATGTAGAATATTTTGGTAACAAAAAGGAAATTTTTCAGTAACATCGCTAATTTTGAATCTGACCGATTTAATTGAATCGGATCGAAAATGAACTCTGATTGGGATGAAATTTTGTGAACAACCTATGTTCAATGTGATAAGAATGATAAAATTAAATTTGAAGTGATTTGGAGTTGGAAAGTGAAAAAATTTAATTAGAACCGTTTATTGGATAATTATCGGGCTTAAACTAAAAATAGCTTAAGCCCATATAAAAAGCCCAGCCCAAGCCCATTAAGAAGACATATAAAAGGGCAGAATATCCAGCAATATCCAGCAGCTTCCATTAGTTCCTTCTCCCCTTCTCATGGCCGAACCACTTTCACCATTCTTTCTCTCTCATTTCATCCATTTTTCTCTCAAATCATACTAAATCAAAGCATTTTGCTGGATTATTACAAAATAATTTATAGACTGTGTACAGATATCCCTATGGCTAGCTAATTATATCCTGAGCTAGTTTTTACTGCCAAACTATTTTCTAAGGGCACCAAAACATTAAACTTAAGCCATTATTCTTTTTTTTTCACACTTTTTATTTATCTTTCAATTCAATTTCCTTGACATTCAACTTTTTCATACCCTTTTACACAAATTGTGAATTATCTCACCATAATTCACCTTTTTCACCTCTTTTTATTCAAAATTTCACATTTCTTTAATATTTTCAATACTTTTCATTATGCTTAAATTTTTATTCGAACTTTTTACACACTTTGCAATTTACTACATCATATTTCTCCATAATAAATCATTTTCTCACTAAATTATGCCATAATTTATACTAAATTCATATTTTCATTATTTACATAATCAAAAATTTATCTCAAAAATATTCTAATAATTTCTATAAATTCTTCAAAAATTTATACATGTTTATTTCATTTCTAATACCATTTAAAAGCTTAATTCCATCAAAATACCTAAGATATACATTATTTTCCTTAAGAATCCATTTCGGCCACTAAGAGAACCATAGCAAATAATTATTTAAAAATTCATTTAAGCCTTTTAATACACATAATTAAAGTCTAATGGCATTAATATAACATCAATTTAAATTTCTCACATATATATCAAAGTTTTTCCTAATTACATAAAGGTAAATTCATGAAAAACTTAGGTAAATAGTAGGATTTATTGGTCACTAACCTCTTTTCCTAGCTTAGGCTTGCCTACCCCTCATTTTCCTTGCCTTTAACCTTGGAAGCTTGAAGTTCTCTTTTGTTCCCTACCAAGGCCGAAATTTTCACTATAAGAAATCTTTTTTTTTTTACTTCTTTTGCTCACAATAATTACATAAATGAGCTCTAGACATCCTAATACACCTTTAGATACCAAGAAATCAAATTAAACTCAAGGTTTTCATTTATCTCAATTGGTTACCTTAAGCTTTTTTCTTGAAAATCCTTTGCTTTAATCATTTAAATCAAAGGTTTGAGGCTTGATTAAGCATCTAGAAGGATAGAATTAGGGTTAAGGTGCTTGACTTTCTAAGGAAAATGAGTGAGATTTAGAAATTTTGAGAAAGGGAAGGAGGAGAGTGTGTCGGCCAAAGGAGGAGCTGAAGAAGAAGGTAGAATTTGCTGAAAATCTTTAGATAATTCTACCTTTTATACTTCTCCTAAAAGGCCAAAATTGGGCCAATTCTAATGGGCCTAACTCTTTTAATTTGAGGCCCAATTTCCATTTTTCAAAGGCCCAACTTCCTCATTCCAAATCACTTAAATTTTAATTTCATCATTCTTAAAACATTAAAAATAGGTTGTATACAAATTTTTGGCTCAATCGGAGTCTTTTTCTGGTCCGATTCAATCAAATCGATCCTATTCGACAACTGTCGAAATCATCAAAAAATTAATTTATTTATACCAAAATATTCTACATGAAATTTCATGAAAAACTGCAAAATATGGCAATTTTTGAAATTTATTTTCTATTTTTAATTATTTATGCAAAATCAAGTCACCTTCCCTATCAGGAAAATTGACTCGCTACCTTTTTCGTATTTTTAACATTTAGAGGCCTATTTGACCTCAATTTTACTTCAAATTTTAACTCCGGACTCGCCAAGACCAATACTTTCCAATGATCAAATAAAATATTTTTCAATTTCGAGTACTATTCATAGCCCGGTAACCCTATTTACCACCGAAATTTACTATTCACAGCTCAGTCGGTGTTAAGGCCATTAAAATTCTCCCCTACTAAAAGAAATTTCGTCCTCGAAATTTACCTGTATTAAAGAGAAGGGGATACTGCTGTCTCATGGTTGCTTCTTGTTTTCATGTAGCTTCTTCAATATTATGGTGGTGCCATAATACCTTCACTAGTGGAACCTGCTTGTTCCTGAGCTGGCGGATCTCTCTAGCTAAAATTTTCACCGGTCTCTCTTCATAGGTCATGTCATCTTTTACTTGGATTTCTTCTGGTGTGATTACATGGCTAGGATCCGACCGGTATTTACGGAGCATAGATACATGGAAAACATTATGTATCTTCTCTAATTCTGAAGGTAATCTCAACCGATAAGCTACGGGACCTACTCGTTGAAGCACTTCATAAGGACCAATGAATCTTGGACTTAGTTTGCCTTTCCTGCCAAATCTCAAAATCTTCTTCCACGGGGATACCTTTAAAAAGACTTGGTCTCCCACCTGGAATTCTATATCCCTTCTTTTCAAATATGCATAGGATTTCTGACGGTCCATGGCTTTCTTTAGTCTGCCTTTAATAACCCGAACTTTCTCTTCAGAGTCACGGATCAAATCAAAACCTACCAATTTCTTCTCACTTAGCTCAATCCAACAAAGAGGAGTTCTGCACTTCCTACCATATAAAGCTTCAAAAGGAGCCATCTTTAAACTGGACTGAAAGCTATTGTTATAGGCAAACTCTATTAAAGACAAATATTTCTCCCAACTGGTGCCAAACTCCAAGATACAACACCTAAGCATGTCTTCCAAAATCTGAATCACCCGTTCTGACTGACCATCGGTCTGAGGGTGAAACGCTGTACTGAGGTGAAGTCTTGTACCCAAAGCATCTTGAAAACTTTGGCAGAACCGTGAAGTAAACCTGGGATCCCTGTCAGAAACAATGGAGGACGGCACTCTATGTAATCTCACTATCTCATTTATATAAATTTCAGCTAGCCTTAACAAAGGATAATCCATCCGTACCGGCGAAAAGTGAGCGAATTTGGTAAGCCGGTCAATGATCACCCAAATAGCGTCATGCTTCTTCTGAGTCAGAGGCAAACCAGTCACAAAGTCCATGGTTACTTGATCCCATTTCCATTCTGGTACCAATAAAGGATGTAGCAATCCTGAAGGAACCTAGTGCTCAGCTTTTACTTGTTGACATATCAGACATTTACTTACAAATTCTGTTACATCTCATTTCATACCTGGCCACCAGGAGAAAGTTTTCAAGTCCTGGTACATCTTGTTACTTCCAGGATGCATAACATAACTGCTATGATGTGCTTTAGTCAGAATATTCTTCTTTAATTCCTCTTGATCTGGAACACATAACCTTTCCTTGTAATAAATGCTTCCATCCACATTTAACGAGTAATCTTTCACCGAATAATTCTGAAGTCTATTCTTGATAGTCATTAATCAGTCATCATCATTTTGAGCAGCTTTAACTTGATACGCAAAGTTAGGTTTGACTCGCAATTCAGCTACTAAAGCTCCATCTGATGCTAAACTCAGACTAGTATTCATAGCTCAAAGAGCTACAGACAATACATTTAATCATTAACATATAACAATTTCTTATACTAATTCATTCAAAAACATTAATATCACCTGACATAAATTTCCTGCTAAGCGCATCAGCCACTACATTAGCTTTCCTAGGGTGGTAGTCGATGTAGCAATCATAATCTTTAATCAGTTCCAACCAACGTCTTTGTCGAAGATTGAGCTCTCTCTGGGTAAGCAAATACTTTAAACTCTTGTGATCTGAGTAGATATAACATTTCTCTCCATATAAGTAGTGCCTCTAAATCTTTAATGCAAATACGATGGCTGCCAACTCTAAATCATGAGTAGGATAGCTTTTCTCATGAGTTTTCAGTTGTCAGGAGGCATATGCAATCACCTTGCCTTCCTGCATCAAAACGTAGCCTAAACCGTTTCTAGAAGCATCACTAAAGACCACCAAATCTTTACCCGATTTGGGTTGAGTCAGAATGGGAGCTTCTATTAACATACATTTAAGCTTCTCAAAGCACTCTTGGCAAGCATCAGTCCACACAAATCTGGCATTCTTCTGTAGGAGTCGAGTTAAAGGTATGGCAATAGAAGAGAATTCCTTTATGAATCTTCTATAATACCTTGCCAAACCTAGGAAACTACTCACTTCTGTAACATTTGTAGGCGACTTCCATTGCAGAATTGCCTCAATCTTTGAAGGATCTACTTTAATGCCTTCTGCAGATATCACATGACCCAGAAAGGATACTTCATTTAACCAGAAGTCGCATTTGCTGAACTTAGCATACAATTGCTTTTCTCTCAGAATTTGCAGAATAATTCTCAAATGTTTATCGTGCTCCTCTGGTGTCTTGGAGTACATTAGAATATCGTCAATGAAAACTACTACAAACTGGTCCAAATAGGGACGAAAAACCCTATTCATTAAGTCCATAAAGGCAGTCGGTGCATTTGTGAGTCCAAAAGGCATGACTAAGAACTCATAATGGCCATACCTAGTACGAAAAGCTGTCTTGGACACATCTTCGTCTTTCACTCCCATCTGATAGTAACCCGATTTCAGATCAATCTTTGAAAAGACACCCGCTCCTTTAAGTTGATCAAACAAATCTTCAATACGAGAAAGAGGGTATTTGTTCTTTATGGTGGCTTTATTAAGCTGTCTGTAATCAATACACAACCTGAGAGTACCATCTTTCTTTCTTACAAATAAAACTGGTGCTCCCCAAGGAGAAATACTAGGTCTGATAAATCCCTTTTCTAATAATTCTTGCAGCTGAATCTTCAATTCTTTCAACTCTGCAGCTGCCATTCTGTAGGGAGTAATGGAGATAGGGGCGGTTCCTGGAGTGACATCAATAGAAAACTCTACCTCCCTGTCAGGTGGTAAGCCTGGCAGCTCATCAGGAAACACATCCTGAAATTCTCTGACAGTGGGTACTTCGGTTACCTTTAATTCGACCTTCTTTGCCTCCACTGCATAACACATGTATGCTACACATCCTTTCCTAATCAATCTTTTAGCAGCTATAGCAGAGATCACATCAGATAGAAAGTCAGTTCTCACACCCACTACTGTGATATCCTGGTCATCTTAAAGCTTTAAAGTGACCCTCTTTTTTTTGCAATCAACCGTTGCTTAGTGGGCAGATAGCCAATCCATCCCCAAAATCACATCAAACTCATGGAAGGGTAGTGCAATCAAGTTTGCTAGGAAAACATGTCCCTGGGCACTGATAGGACACTGTCTATAAACCTGATTTACTACCACACTATACCCCAGAGGATTACTTATCAAGATATCCTGGTCCAAGCATGCCTCTTCTAACCCTTTATCCTGAGCTAAAGCAGTATTAATATAGGAGTGTGTGGAGCCGGGATCAATCAAAGCATGCACAGAATTAGATAACAGAAGAAATTTACCTACAATCACATCTGGAGCATATTCTTCTCTGGCTCTAACAGCATAAGTCTGGCCTGAAGCTCTTCTCTGGCCCTGTGATGTCTGTCCAATGGGTCTAGAAGCTGTAGTATGAGGGGTAGATCCCCTACCTCGACCTCTAGGTGCAGAAGACCCAGTACCAGAAACTG
This sequence comes from Excoecaria agallocha, assembly GCA_037975025.1. Taxonomy (NCBI): domain Eukaryota; kingdom Viridiplantae; phylum Streptophyta; class Magnoliopsida; order Malpighiales; family Euphorbiaceae; genus Excoecaria; species Excoecaria agallocha. The sequence goes on along the minus strand of CM075808.1, from coordinate 47,532,146 downwards.
GAGAAGTAACTAAAACTGTCTGCATAGCCGGGCAGTCTTTAATCCGGTGATCTTTAGACCCACACCTGAAATAGGCTCCTGTCAGAAGTCTACACTCCCCTGGGTGTATCTTGCCACAGTGCTCACAAGCTACTGCTATTCCACTGCCTGTATCCTGAGGTGTACCTGCTGTTGAACCTCTACCACGAGATACATTACCCTGACCTCTGCTTGCTGACACGGGTGACCGCCCCTAAGGTGCTGGAAAACCCCTTTGTTTCTTTCCTTGCCCTCCTTTACCACTAGTCTGTCTTTGTTTCCTTTTCTACTGAAATCGAGACTGTTTGTCAGCTTGTTCTGCTTGAGTAGTTTCTAACTTGATAGCAGCTTCAACCATATCTCTCAAGGTGGGGTACTTCTGAGCTCCAATAATCTATCTGAGCTCTGTATGTAAATCTCGCTCAAATCTGTGGCACAATTTCTCTTCTGTAGCCTAGCTTTCATCTAGATAAGCGCTCAAATTCTCGATCATACTCTGCTACAGTCTTGTTCCCTTGCTTTAACCTCCAAAAAGCATTATACATAGCAGCTATATATTCTGATCCAATATGCTTCATTTCAAACTGTTCCACTAAGAACTCTCAATTCAACTGCTCTGTTGGAGTATGCCTTCTGACTGAATCCCACCAGATAAACGTAGGACCCTGAAGCAAAGCAACTATACCTTCAAATTTCTCTTTCAGAGGACTATGGGTTATCTCGAACAATCTCTTTATCTTATACAACCACTCTTCAGCTACTGCTGGTGTCAAAGGTTCTCGCCCAGCAAAGTCTTCAGCCCCAAGCTTCTTTAACTACTCCAGAATAGGTCTCCGCCTAGGTGGAGTTGGTTGAATATGTACTATTGTTGGCTGAGGTTGCACTGGAGCTGGGGTTGCCTGCAATCGTTGCTGAATGTAATCAGCCATCAAATTCAGGAAATTCGGCTGAAGAGCAAGTGGTAGTGCAACAGGAGGAGGAGCTTGTTGTGGGGCTTCTTGTTGCCCTACATTACTTGATGCCTCACTTATGCTATCACTTGCCTGACTTTCTTGCTCAGCAGAAATTCTTTTCACTATAAAACAAAGGAGCAATACACATTAGTTCCAAAACACTTTTTCTCCAAATAATTGGCATGTATATATATATATAAATCACTTAACAATTCCCACTCCGATCTTAGAATCGCGTAAACCTTTGCTCGATACCACTTAAATTGTAACACCCTTAACACACAGACCAAACGGAATAGTACTATTGGTCGGAAATTTTTTTTTTCAAAATCCTTTATTAACTTCTTAAGTTATATTGCCGAGAACCAATAACTGTCCAAAATTACTATTCAATTTACGAAATTTTGGCAATATAACGGCTATAAAATGGACTAGCCCCTTAAAAAAGCAAGCAAAACACAACCTCTCAGAGGCACCACAAACAATAAATAATTAATTCTTCAACCACAAACCATCATCAAACCACCCATCTCATCACAAAAGCCACAACCATAAATTCTTTACTCATTACATATTATATCATAATAAACCTAAACATAGCATTTTACAAATCCATAATTACTCCTTATATATACATGCCTAAAAGACAAAACAATAATTTATTTTTTTTTCTTCTTCCAGATGTACATTATCGCTCCTGACCTTCTGTACCTGCACGCAGAAAAACCTATGTACTGAGCATAAATTATGTCCAGTGGTGACCAACAATCCTAAAATTTTCTTTAGCTAAAACATTATTTTATATACGTATATTGTTTCATAATAATTAAAAATTCTTAACTATCTTAATTCCCTTTTAATTGTAATATGCACATAATTATCTTTTAATACTATTTCTTAATACTTAATATACAAATTTTTTTTTAACTTTTCAATTAAGTCCTCCAAATTACACCATAATTACAATTTTGCCATTTTTAACACATTATTACAAGAATACCCTTACCTTTGCATTATTTTGCCTTTAAATCCTTAAATTACTTACAAACTTCATATTTTACCTTGTTTTAATATTTTTGGTGCAAAATTACACTTTTGGTCCTTTTTGACTTAAAAAGGTCATTTTCATACCATTAGGTGACTGAATTACCATTTTACCCTTATTGTTCATTTCTTTATCAAATTTACCCTTTAAACCATAACTTTGATAAAATTACCATTTTACCCCTAAACTTTTAATTTCTTTCATTTAGGTCCTTTTTCACTTTAAACCTTTATTTTCATTTACTTTTCACTCTTTTAACTTTATTTTTCAATTAATGCCCCTAGTAAAGTACTGACAGAAATACTCAAACTGGATATACGGGATGTGGATCCCACACGACCACAACAGACTGAAAAATGACCCCAATGGACCATTTCTTCACAAAACAGATAACAAATACAGATAATTACTATAGAGATCAGTGATCATACCATAACAAAGCAAGTCACCATGACTTGCACCGTGGTACAGATATCCCTATGGCCAGCCAATTATATCCTGAGCTATTTTTTACTACCAGACTATTTTTTAAGTGCACTAAAACATTAAACTTAAGCCATTATTCTTTTCTTTTCATACTTTTTATTTCTCTTTCAACTTAATTTCTTTGACATTCAACTTTTTCATACCTTTTTACACAAATTGTAAATTATCTCACCATAATTCACCTTTTTTTACTTCTTTTTATTAAAAATTTCACATTTCTTTAATATTTTCAATACTTTTCAGTATGCTTAAATTTTTATTCGAACTTTTTACACACTTTGCAATTTACTACATCATATTTCTCCATAATAAATCATTTTCTCACTAAATTATGCCATAATTTATACTAAATTCATTTTTTCATTATTTACATAATCAAAAATTTATCTCAAAAATATTCTAATAATTTGTATAAATTCTCCAAAAATTCATACATGTATTATTTCATTTCTAATACCATTTAAAAGCTTAATTCCATCAAAATACCTAAGATATACATTATTTTCCTTAAGAATCCATTTCGGCCACTAAGAGAACCATAGAAAATAATTATTTAAAAATTCATTTAAGCCTTTTAATACACATAATTAAAGTCTAATGGCATTAATATAACATCAATTTAAATTTCTCACATATATATCAAGGTTTTTCCTAATTACATAAAGGTAAATTCATGGAAAACTTAGGCAAATAGTATGATTTATTGGTCACTAACCTCTTCTCCTAGCTTAGGCTTGCCTACCCCACCTTTTCCTTGCCTTTAACCTTAGAAGCTTGAAGTTCTCCTTTGTTCCCTACCAAGGCCAAAATTTTTACTATAAGAAACCTTATTTTTTTACTTCTTTTGCTCAAAATAGTTACATAAATGAGCTTTAGACATCCTAATACACCTTTAGAGATACCAATAAATCAAATTAAACTCAAGGTTTTTATTTACCTCAATTTGATACCTTAAGCTTTTTCCTTGAAAATCTTTTGCTTTAATCCTTTAAATAAAAGGTTTGAGGGGTGATTAAGCATTTAGAGGGATAGAATTAGGGTTAAGGTGCTTGACTTTCCAAGGAAAATGAGTGAGATTTAAAGAAATTTTGAGAAAGGGAAGGAGGAGAGTGTGTCGGCCAAAGGAGAAGCTAAAGAAGAAGGTAAAATTTGCTGGAAATCGTCAGATATTTCTACCTTTTATACTTCTAAAGGGCTAAAATTTGGCCAATTCTAATAGGCCTAACTTTTTTAATTTGAGGCCTAATTTCCATTTTTTAAAGGCCCAACAAGAAAACTCCCACTTTCTCATTCCAAATCACTTAAATTTTGATTCTATCATTCCTAAAACATAAAAAATAGGTTGTATACAAATTTTTGGCTCAATCGGAGTCCATTTTTGGTCCGATTCAATCAAATTGGTCCGATTTGACAACTGTCGAAATCACCAAAAAATTAATTTCTTTATACTAAAATATTCTACATGAAATTTCATGAAGAACTAAAAAATATGGAAATTTTTGAAATTCATTTACTATTTTTAATTATTTATGCAAAATCAAGTCACCTTCTCTACCAGGGAAATTGACTCGCTACCTTTTTCGTATTTTTAACATTTAGAGGCTCATTTAACCTCAATTTCACTTCAAATTTTAACTTCGGACTCGCCATGACCAATTACTTTTTGATGGTCAAATAAAATATTTTTCAGTTCTGGATACTATTCATAGCCCGGTAACCCTATTTACCGTCGGAATTTACTGTTCACGGCTAAGCCGGTGTTAAGGCCATTACAAAATGAAAAAATCTGTTTATAGTAGTGTACCATGCTTTTGGATGAGAAAAATTAATAAATTTAGCCTAATTTAGCATAATTAGGAAATTATGCATATTAGAAAAATACTATAATTTTTAGTCACCATTAGACATGTTTAATACTCAGCACGTAGGATTTACTGCATGCAGATACTAATATTTCTAGAGCTAAAGTACATAGGGCCTGATGAGTGCTGAAGAAAATTGATTGTTAATCTTTGTTGGCATGTATATTATTTATGGTTATGTTTAAGAATGGATTTATAAAAGAATAGTTTTGTATATGAGTAAGGACACTGGACTGTACATGTTTGTGTGGAAAGTGAGTTTATATTATTTTGGAGAATGTATGGATGAATTATTTATTCTGTTATGCCTCGGAGAGGCTATGGATTGTCTGCTTTTTAGGAGGCAAGTTAAGAATATAATCGTTATATTGCCAAATTTTCAAAAAATAAATAGTAAAACTGGACAGTTATAAGTCAGTGGTAATATAAGTTATGATTTGAAATGTTGAGTTAGTAACCTTAAGTAAAGAAATATGGTAATTGTGATAAAGATGAAAAAAATTTTCGACTAATTGCATAAGTCAGTAAGACTGTTACAGTAAGGGTGTTATATTTAGTGATATAAGATTAGTGGTTTAGGTGGTTCTAAGATTAGAATGGGACTAAGTGAATGATTTGTCTGCATATACATGCCAATTGTTAAAGGTATTATGAAAATCTAATGTGTACTTGCTCCTTTTTGTTTTCTAGTGAAAAGATATCTTCTGATCACAACGTGTAGATGGGGGATGGAGAGAGTGAGGCATCGATAGGTACTGGGCAACAGGAGGCCTCACAGCAACAGGCTTCTACTCCAGCAGTGCCACCTCTATCCCCATAGCTGGACTTCCTTAACTTAATAGTAGTTATATTCAGCAACGGCTGCAGGCAGGACAAGCTCAGCTCGACCCAAAAGAAAGCCTATTCTGGAGTAGTTAAAAAGGCTTTAGGCTGAAGATTTTCCTAAAAGAGATCCTCTGACACCAGCACAAGCAGAAGACTGGTTATTTAAAATAAAAAGACTATTTAAAATTACAAACATTTCAGCAGAAGAGAAGCTAGAGGGTATAGTGGTATTGCTTTAGGGCCCAGCTTTTATTTGGTGGGATTCTGTCGGGAGACACTTCCTTGTGGACCAGTTGAGTTGGGGATTCTTTGTGTCCAAGTTTGAACATAAATATATCGACTCAGAGTATAAAATTTCAATGCATTATGCCTTTTGGAGGCTTAAATTGGGTAATAAATCAGTGGCAGAGTATGAAAGCGTGTTTGAGCGCCTCTGTGCCTACCTTAATGAGAGTCAATCTATAGATGTTAAGCTATGATAAAGATTTGAGAGAGGACTGTATACTAAGCTTAGACAAATAATAGAAACCCAGCAATAGCCTACCTTAAGAGCTATGGTTGAGGCAGCTATTATATTGGAGACTATCCAGGCTGAGTAGGATGAAAGACAGTCTCAATTCCAGCAAAAGAGGAAGTAGAGACAGTCCAGTGAAAAGGAAGCTCAGGGTAAGAAGGCAAAGGGGTCCTCAGCACCTCAGGGCCGTCCTCCAGTTCCAGTAGGTCAGGATCAAGGCGGTGCATCACGTGGCAGAGCTCCAGCTGCTTCAGCAGCCAGTACCCCTCTGGACAGAGACAGTGGGATAGCTGCAGCCCGTGACAATTGTGGTAAATTCCATCATGGGGAATGTAGATTTCTAACTGAAGCATGATTTAGGAGTAGGTCCAGAGATCATCAGATCAAAGACTGTTCAGCATTATAGACTGCTTCAGCTACTTCTCCAGCATCAGGTACTGGGTCATCTACATCGAGGGATCATGGTAAGGGAGTTGCCCCTATCACTTTAGCTTTTAGGCTAGTTGGGCAATCATTGCAGGGACAGAGATGAGCTGCGAATCAGACATATGCTATTAGAGCCAGAGAGGAGGAGGATGCCCCATATGTGATAGTAGGTAAATTTCTCCTATTATCTGATTCGGTTTATGCTTTGATTGATCCTGGTTTGATTCATTCCTATATTAGTACTATTTTAGCTCGGTATAAAGGGATGAAAGAGGCATACTTGGACTAGGATATCTTGGTGAGTAATCCTTTAGAGCATAGTATAGTGGTGAATAAAGTATATAGACAATATCCTATTAGTGCCCAGGATTATGTATTCCTGAAAAATTTGATTGGGTTACGTTTTCACAAGTTCGATATGATATTGGTGATGAATTGGTTGTCTGCCCACCAAGCAACCATTTATTGCAAAAGAAAAAGGGTCACTTAAAGCTTGAAAATGATCGAGAGATCACAGTGGTAGGTGTGAGGACTGATTTCTTATCTGACGTGATATCTACTACTGCTGCTAAGAGATTGATCAAGAAAGGATGTATAGCTTACATGTGTTATGCAGTGGAGGCAAAGAAAGATAGTCTAAAGGTATCAGAAGTACCTACTGTTAGAGAATTTTAGGATGTGTTCCCTGATGAGTTACCAGGTTTATCACCTGAAAAGGAAGTGGAATCCTCTATTGATGTTGCTCTAGGCACCACACCTATCTCCATTGCTCCTTACGGAATGGCACCAACAGAGTTGAAAGAATTGAAGATTCAGCTACAGGAACTGCTTGACAAAGGATTCATCAGACCCAGTGTTTCTTCCTAGAGAGCACCAGTCCTGTTTGTCAAAAAGAAAGATGGGACACTCAGGTTGTGCATTGATTACAGACAATTGAATAAAGTGACAATAAAGAATAAATATCCCCTTCCTCGCATTAAAGATTTATTTGATCAGCTTAAAGAAACAGGTGTATTTTTCAAGATTAACTTGAGATCAAGCTACTACCAGAGTGGAGTAAAAGCTACAGATGTGCCTAAAATTGCTTTCAGCACTAGGTATGGTAACTACGAGTTTTTGATCATGCCATTTGGGCTTATAAATGCACCGATCGCCTTTATAAACTTGATGAACAGGGTTTTTCACCTATATTTAAACCAGTTTGTATTGGTCTTCATTTATGACATTTTGGTATACTCCAAGACACCGGAGGAGCATGATAAGAATCTGAGAATTATTTTGCAAACTCTAAGGGAAAAGCAATTATATGCCAAGTTCAGTAAATGTGAATTTTGGCTGAACAAGGTATCTTTTTTAGTCATGTCATTTTTACAGAAGGCATAAAGGTGAATCTTTCAAAGATTAAAGCGATTCTTCAGTGGAAGCCACCTAAAAATGTGACTGAAATGATAAGTTTTCTGGGATTAGCCGGGTACCACAGGAGATTCATAAAGGGCTTCTCAACTATTGCAGTCCCGATAACTCGACTACTATAGAAGAATAACAAGTTTGTATGGACTGATAAATGCCAAGAATGCTTCGAGAAACTCAAAAGTATACTGACAGAAGCTCCTATTCACACAACCCGAGTCAGGTGAGGATTTTATGATCTATAGTGATGCCTCTATAAATGGTTTAGGCTGTATTCTGATACAGGAAGGCAAGGTGATTGCTTATGCCTCCCGACAGCTCAAGACTCATGAGAAAAATTATCCTACTCATGATCTGAAATTAGCAGCTATTGTTTTTGCATTGAAAATTTAAAGGCTCTATCTGTATGGAGAGAGATATTATATTTATTCTGATCACAAGAGTTTGAAGTATCTGCTTACTCAGACAGAACTTAATCTCAGATAGAGATGTTGGTTGGAGTTGATTAAAGACTATGATTGCTTTATCGACTACAATCCAGGGAAAGCTAATGTGGTAGTTGATGCACTTAGCAAAAAATTAGTATCAGGTAATGTAAATATTTTTAAATGAATATGTATAAGTGATTGATAAGTGTAATTGACTTATAGTAATGTTTACAGCTCTTCGGGCTTTGAATGTTAGTTTAAATATGGCGCCAGATGGAGCTTTATTGGCTGAAATGCAGTTGAAACCAGACTTTATGCATCAAGTGAAAATGATCCAGAAAGAAGATGACCGACTGAAAATAGTTATGAACAATTTAAAAGATAGAAATAAGGGAGACTATTCTTTAAATGATGACGAAAGCCTTTGCTACAAGAAAAGACTCTATGTTCTGGATCAGAAGGAACTGAAAAAGAACATCCTTATCGAAACACACCATAGTAGCTATGCCATGCATCTTGGAGAGATTTGAAATCTTATTATTGTTTGCCAGGTATGAAGCGGGATGTGACAAAGTTTGTGAGTAAATGTTTAATATGTCAGCAAGTAAAGGCTGACAATCAAGTTCATTCAGAATTTCTACATCCTATTTTGATACTAGAGTGAAAATGGGACAAGGTAACTATGTATTTTATCATAGGATTACCTGTTATTCAAAGGAAGCATGATGTTATATGGGTGATTATTGATAGAATCACCAAATCTGCTCATTTCTTACCAATCCGAATGGATTATCCTTTGACCAAGTTGGTATAAATCTACGTTAATGAGATAGTGAGACTGTATGGAGTGTCATCATCTATTATTTCTAACAGGAATCCCAGGTTTACTTTCTGTTTCTAGAAAAGTCTGTAAGAAGCTTTGGGTACAAGGCTCCATTTCAACACAGCATTTCACCCCTAGATAAATCGCCAGTCAGAGCGGATGATTCAAATTCTAGAAGACATGCTACGATATTGTGTACTAGAGTTTGGTAGCCATTGGAAAAAAGTATCTACCTCTCACAGATTTTTCCTACAACAACAGCTACCAGTCCAGTATAAACATGGCTTCTTTGAGGCTTTATATGTAAAGAAATGCAGGACTCCTCTATGTTGGATCGAATTGAACGAAAAGAAACTGGTAAGATCTGATTTGATTTATGATTCAGAAGAGAAGGTACGGATCATTAAAGGCATACTGAAATCAGCCATGGATTGCCAGAAATCCTATGCAAATCTGAAGAGGAAAAATATAGAGTTTCAAATCGAAGATGGAGTGTTCTTGAAAATATCTCCCTAGAAGAAAATTTTGAGATTTGGCAAGAAAGGCAAGCCAAGTCCTAGGTTCATTGGCCCTTATGAGATACTTCAGTGAGTGAGTCCCATAGCTTATCGATGAAAGCTTCCATTGGAGTTGGAAAAGATGCACGACGTGCTCCATATATCCATGCTTCGCAGGTACAGATCTAATCCTAGGCATGTGATCACACCAGAGGAAATAAAAGTGCAAACTGACATAACATATGAAGAAATATCAGTAAAGATCCTAGCTAGGGAAGTTCAACAGCTCAAGAATAAACAGGTTCCACCAGTGAAAGTGTTTAGGCACCATCACAACGTGAAAGAGGCTACATGAGAGCCCGAGGTAACAATGAGACAGCAATACCCTCTGCTTTTCGATAAAGGTAAATTTTGAGGATGAAATTTCTTTTAAGTAAGGAAGAATTGTAATGGCCTCAACGCCGAATTAGCCGTGAACAGTACTTTCTAACAGTAAATAGTATTTTCAGGCTAAAAATACTTTCGAAAGCAAAAAATATTTTATTTGACTATCGAAAATTATTGATCATGAGTACTCCAAAATTGAAATTTGAACTAAAATTGAGATCAAATAGGCTTCCAAAAATTAAAAGCATGAAAAACAGAGCAATTAGGGTTTTAGGGTAACTGTTTAGTCAAGATTTGACCGAACCATTAAAAATAGAAAATAAAGTCTAAAAATTATATATGTGCCTAAAATAATGTGTAGAGTATTTTGGTAATAAAAAGTAAATTTTTCGATAACATCGATAATTTTGAATCGGATTGATTTAATTGAATTAGATTGGAAACAGAATCTGATTGCGCTAAAATTTTGTGTGCAGTCTATTTTTAATGTGATAAGAATGATGAAATCAAATTTGAAGTGACTTGGAGTTGGAAAGTGAAAAAATTTAATTAGGATCGTTTATCGGATAATTATAGCTTAAGCCCATATAAAAAGCCCAGCCTAAGCCTATTAAGAAGACATATAAAAGGGTAAAATATCCAAAAAAATCCAGCAGTTTCCATCATCTCCTTCTCCCCTTCTCATGGTCGAACCACTTTCACCATTCTTTCTCTCTCATTTCATCCATTTTTCTCTCGAATCACACTAAATCTAAGTATAGGATAATAAAATCTACCTCTCTAAACCACCCTAGCAGTCTTTGATCTTTGATTAGAGGAAAGAAATCAAGTGATAAAATTTAAATGTTAATTTGAGGTAAGTGAATCTCTTGGTTTTAATTTTGTTTTAAGGTGCCTACTACTAGTTTTGGATGCCTAAAGTTTATTTTTGCTGTCACTTTTAGCATTTGAGATCAAAATTATGGGGTTTGTTTTGATATTAATTTCATCCATTGAATGAATTCAAAAGGAAGATCAAATTGCCAAGGCCAAAAGCAAAGAAAAGGAAGCCTAGGCAATAAAAAATACAAGAAAAATGTTAGTGACTAACAAATCATTTTATTTTCTTATTATTTTTATGATTTTCCTTTACATTAAGAAAAATTTAATAAAAATGTGTATACTTGAAATTGATGTTAGATTAGTGTAATTAGACTTTAATTATGCCTATTAGGAAGCTTAAAAAATTTTAAAAGCATATGTATGATAGACTTCATGTTGTGATCAAATGGTTCTTCAAGGAAAAATAATGTGTTTTTGAGTTATTTTGATGAATTTAAGCCTTATAATGATAGTAGAAAGGAAATTTAAGGTCCATGAATTTTCATAGAATTTATGGACTAAATGAATATTTTTAGATGAATTTTAGTTATGTATAAAAGAAAAAATGTGAAATTAATGTGAATTAATGCATAATTTGATGATAAAGTGATGAATTATTACGAAATAATTCACAGACTGTGCAAAAGAGACTGAAAATACTGACTAAAAAATTAATGTATTGAAAAAGTATTAAAAGATGTGAAAAATCTGAATAATAATCTGTAATTAAAGGAATTTATGCTCTTAGAAATAGTCAGGCAGAAAAATCTAGCTCAGGATATAATTGACTGGGCATAGGGATATCTGTACCGCAGTGTAAGCCATGACGACTTGCTCTGCTATGGTAGGATTTTTTGATTTCCCATAGTATCTTATTGCTCTATGATATGTTTTGTGAGAAATGATCCTTTGAGATCATTGCTCAGTTTGTATGTGATCCTGTGGAGTCTACGTCCCGTATATCCAGTCTGAGAGTTTCTGTCAGGTCTGTACTAATGGTATAATGATAATAATATGTTAAAAGTGTAAAAAGAAAGCTAAAAGTGAAGTTAGAAGTGAAAAATGATTTAAATAAAAAGAAATACAAAGTTTAGGGGCAAAACGATAATTTTCCCAAATAATAGATTTAAGAAGTAAAAGTGATAAGAAAATCACTACTAGGGGTAAAATGGTAATTTAGTCAACCAACAACCTAAAAAATCAACTTTTAAAAAGTTAAGGGATTAAAATATAATTTTACATGAAAAATTCAAAACAAGGTTTAATTGATAAATTGTAGGCCAATTAATATATTAAAAGGTGAAAATAAGAAAAGAAATGGCATTTTGGTAAATAATGAATAAAAAGGGTAATTTTGTAATAAATTAAAAGTTTAAGGACTAAACTGAAAAGTTATGTAAAATTTTGATATTAAATGAAAAATATAATTATAGTAGTGTACCATGCTTTTGGATGAGAAAAATTGATAAATTTAGCCTAATTAGAAAATTATGCATGTTAGGGAAATACTATGATTGTTAGTCACCACTGGGCATGTTTAATGCTCAGCATGTAGAATTTACTGTGTGCAGATACCGATATTTCTAGAGGTAAAGTACACAAGACCTGAGGAATGCTGAAGGAAATTAATTGTTAATCTTTGTTGGCATGTATATTATTTATGGTTATGTTTAAGAATGGATTTGTAAAAGAATAGTTTTGTATATGTAACGCCCCAGTCTTGACCCTACAAGAAATGCGGGTGATTTGATGACATTATTGTTAGTTAATTAATAATTAGTTAGCTAAGTGTTACTTGAGGTTCATGAGACATAATTGAAAAAAATAATAAAAAAATAATAAGATTTGAGGATTTAATTGTTATTAAAGCAATATATTAGGGGCAAAAAGGGTATTTTGTTTGGATGGGAAGATATTTTTGTGGATTAGGTGTTGGAAAAAAAAGAAAGAAATAAGAAAGGGAGAGGTAGGTGACAGGTGAAGGGAAATCGGGGAGCTAGAAAGAGAGCCGCCGTTGCCGGCGACCTTTCATGTCGCCTCCGTTTTGGGCTACCGTCGGTCTCCTTTCTGCCACCGTTCTCCACCATCGCCTCCTTTCCCCTTGTTTCTTTCCTTCATTACGAATGCCTCACTCTCCCTCTTCAGTGATCGACAATGGCCTATCTCATCACCACCTACATCGGCGAGTTCTTACTGCCTAGATGAGTCCGATGCCACCTTTTTTCGGTCATTTTTCATTGCAATCAAGTGGATCAACAACCAATACATCCGTAATTCTTGGCGTAGATCCAAGCCACGAACGGAGTCCTTTGAGCGCGTGACTACCGTTGGTGGACTCCCTTCAACGGTAGCTATCTCGAGGTGGTTTTGGTCTCGTACCAATGAGGCTCCGGTCAAGTTTCGGCGAAGCGCCAGTGAGCTTTCGACGAACGAAATAGTTGACAAAAATGAAGAAAATAACAAGAAATAGGTATGTGACTATCAAATTTACTTTTTAAGAATTTAGTTAATTAATTCTAAAATTTGGTTAAGAAATGTTTTATTTCTTTGAATTAATGTTTGTGGCCATGTGATTTATTGGGAGTAATATATTTGCTATGTAGTGTCCCAAAAATGATCCTAGTTGACATCTCATGATTCACTGTATTAATATTTAAGTTAAATTGATTAAATGTGTAAATTTATGTTTGAGTAAGACTAAGGTATATATGTGTATATAGGTATATATATATATATATATATATATATATATATATATATATATATATATATATATATATTAGACATTTTTTGTGATTTTGATTAAAGGTTTGGGTCAATAAGTAAAAAGGAAAATAAATGGGGGTTGTTATTATTATTATTATTATAAAAAAAAGAAAACGAAAGAAAGAGAAGGAAGAGAGGGAAGGGAGAGTCGGGGAAGAGAGAGGGAGGGGAGAAGAGACCGGCCAACGGCGCCTATCAGTGGCGACCTCCCTTGTCGTCGCTTCCTCCCTCTCCTGGCCAGCAGCGGCGTCACTCCTCCCTTAGCAAGGCCGTGATTTTTGCTCCACCATCTTTTTCTCTTTCTTTTTCTTTCACCGAAGACTTCTCTCTTCTTTTCCGGTGAGTGACGACGGCGGCTGGCGACACTACCACCGGCGGTCGACTCCTAGTAGCGAGATGAAGCTTCCGGTGCCTGTCGATCTTCTCCACTCGCCGGCGTTAGGGAGATCGGAAGCGTGGTGGCCGCTACCTTCCAGTGTGTTTTCCGGCAGCTTGAGACGGTGGTGAGGTGCGTGACCACCATCAGCAAGCTTGGGGTGGCGTGAACTCCATTTTGACACTGACCGTGCACCTCCGGCGAGTCTCCGGTGAGTCTCCGGCGAGGCAGAATAGGGAGTTTCGATTTTTACGGTATGGGAACTATGTTAATAATTTGATTTCATGTATAATTGTGACATAAGTTTTGGTTAATTTTTATGATTGATATTAGCTTTGACTATATTAAAGTACATGAATCATAGTGTTAGTGAGACATAGTTTTGAAAGTGTAATAGTTCAAGTGAATTGAGTAATGCTGCACTAGGTGAGGTAGAGTTTGAGGTTGATTTGATTTGAGTATTAAGTATGAATGGTATGTTTGAATAAATAAAGAATGATAACTATTCATAGAAGTGATGTTGAACTTGGTTAACATGGAACTAAGGGAAAAATTTATTGATATATATCTACAGAAATAAAATATCTTTATCCTTTAAAGTTTGTGGAATGAGTTGTAAAAAGAATGCAGTTTTATAGTTTTGGGTCAATGAACACTCCATCAAATGGTTTGTTTAGTTTATCGAGGGGTTGAGCACTTTCCTGTGAACTGCTTTATTCTCTTAATTGTATTTGTTGAGGTTAACTAAGAATTTAGTTAACATGTTTATTTAAAAGATGTAGGTGATGCTATTTTAAGGGCTGATGATTAATTTAGTAATAAAAAAGTATAGTTTTTACCAGTTGACTTATGATTGAACTTAGATAGCTAAAGAATTAACATTATTAAGATTGTTGTTAAATAAGTTTAACTTGAAATATGATGGCATACTGATATATGATTATACTCTATGAATATATGGTTTGATAAAATTATAATATAGTAGTATGTTTGTTATAATAATAAGAATTTTGTACTTATAATCGTAGTTGTTATCACTGCATACCTTTTAATTTAAGGTAACTAGGTTATGATGGTTATAGGTTAAATACATTAGTGACATGTACAGATCTTTCATGATGTATTTTGTAAAGGTATTGAACAAAGACATTACTTGATACGTAAGAGATTATGATAGAGTATAAGGATGATTATTTGGGATTTAATAGACTATAGGTGAAAACTAGAATGAAAATGTAACTAGTGTAGTAACAAGCTCTTGGAATAAATGTGACACTTGTACCGCTCTTGATCTATAGTCTAATCTGATACTTGAATAATTATTATGTACATCAATAAATTAAATAGACTGGATATAGTATCATGGTTATGATTTTATGATAGTATGAGAAAGTGATGGTAAAGATGTTATGTTTTTATACATGGTTGCTTAGTATATAACTATTTGAGATGATATTGTTATAAGTATAAGCATGAGATTAAATTTATATTTTTATATAGACATTGCTATTAAAGGTACTATATTGAATACATGTATTGAACCTAATATGTTTGATACTAAAGTAAGTACAATGAAGTATAGGAGATGGTGATGAGGAGCCATACAGGTACGTCCTTCTATTGTTATTATGTGTTTATGTGTTGTTTCATGCAACAATGGGTTAAATAAGTGTATGTAAATTCAATTATATGCTTATAAAATAGTCAGGGGTGACTTATCATGACAAGTACAGGTATTGTTAATATATGGCTATTAGAAAGTTTAAAAGTAATTTGAAAGAATGTATATAAAATAAACTCCTTTGCTGACTGAAGAATAATGTAACGAGAAATTGCTGAATTAGCGTGAAATAATTCATGTCTTAAGTGAATGATGGTTTACAAACTGTACAAAAATATTGAATGTTCTGAATAACTGTATTACCTGGATTGAAATGATGATAAAGTTGATAAATGTATTAAAAGTAAGTGATCTTTTGCGCCCTTAGAAAATAGTCTGACAGTAAAAACTAGCTCAGGATATAATTGGCTAGCCATAGGGATTCTATACCGCGGTGCTAGTCATGGCGACTTGCTTTACTATGGTTGGATCGTTGATCTCCATAGTATATATATTATACGTACTGTCATATGTTCATATGTTATATGAGGAATAATTCTGGAGGTCATTTCTCATTCTGTTGTGGCCCATGGGGTCTACATCTCGTATATCCAGTCTGAGTATTTCTGTCGGTACTGTTCTAGGGGCATTAATACGAAAATAAGTTAAAAAGTATAAAAGATAAGAAATTTTATAGTTCAGAACTAATATGCATAAGAATTATCCTCTTGTATAAGTACATCAAATGGATAACAAATTGCAAGTTATAATATTGATGAACATGTGATTCTTTAATTCTATATAAGTATTAAGTATCTATATATTTATGTTTAGATATATATATCACTCTGTTATCGAGCAAGTACATAACATATGGCACACCATAGTGTTAAGTATTATATTGTTCACCTTGTTAAGAGTATTTAATGATTGCATGAAAGTGAATTTTGAATGCATAATATGTTTTAAATGATGTAAATATATGAAAAAAATATATCGGATGTCTTTTGTGGTAATAATGAATGATACATTGATTACTGAATTATTCAGTTTTATTGTTCATGTAAGATATTCGGTCGCTTATACTTGTGATTTATTGTTGAATGTAAGAACTGGGATCTAAGGTAATTGAAAGTATTTAGTAGGAGTGTTATCAACTTTATACTAATATAATTGATATTACATGTTTAAATGATTATAGTTATATTACTTTGTTCCCCACTAAGCTTTATAGCTTAGCACGGGTTTTGTTATCCGTGTAGGTAGCGGGATAGACTTGTGTTTGGTTAGACAGCTGCTCCGGCTCAACCATCAGAAGAAGGGATTTAGTTTCGAGTACTTCATCTTTTGAGATTCACAGATGTAGCGAATTGATTTTTAATGTAAATTGTTTCTATTTTGGAGTATTATAGTGATTTAAGAGTGTAATTTGTATTATTGGCTTAGCTTAGGAAATGTGATTAATAATGAGAATGGATGAATGAGATGTTTGATGAAATTATTCTTGTATTGTTGTGCCCTGATGGGCTGAGGAAATTATCTGATTTTCAGGTGGATTAGATAAGTTTTTAGACGTTATATTGCCGGATTTTTATTTGGTAATTAGTCACTTAGACAATTATAGTTTAACGGCTTACTTAAGTTATAAGTGTTTCTTTTTGGACAAGCTTGGAGTCGTTGGGTTAGTTAAGATTCAAAAGAAAAAAAAATCTTGCTGATTTTGGAAATTGTCACTCAGTGCATTGTTCCTTAAAGGAGCAATGACCAGTATCTGACAAATTGTCCTTGGACAAGGAAAAAAAAAATTCAGGTTATCTCATATTCAGTCAGACTGTTCAGTAAGGGTGTTACATGCTAGTTGAGGTTTGGTTAATTTAGGATCCAGTTTTGAGTTTTAATATGTTGATGATGGTTTAAATTTAATATGTAAAAGAGAATGGTGATGACACGGTTGGTCGGATATAACCGAGTAAATTTACAAATAAGTTGATTCATTCCATTTGTTTCTCCAAGATTTGTCTTCATTCAGTTTTGTCAAATTGTTAATTTTCTTATAAAAGTAACGAGTTGAGATTTGCACATTTATTTAGTAAATTAAGTACATTATAGTAAATATAGAAATTTCCATATGCTTAAAGAATTGCAAAGTTACATTTTTGTGAACTAATTATGAATTTAAGTGAAGTTTAGTGCAATTGAATGATGTGTCCACAACTAAATGAGTAATATATTATAGTATTTAAGCAACCAAGAGCAGTATATTTACATTTGTATAAGTACATGGTAATATGTACTTATGAATGTTTTCTAGTACAGTTTCCTGCTTATGAGTATAATTTGATTATATGAAAATATTATCATGTTTATAAACGGTTTATGCTTGAGTAAATACATGAATATTTAGTTTCAAGAGTTCACCACAAGATAGGGATGCAGGGTTATGCCAAGTAATCTGGTCCCATGAATATTTAGTTTCAAGAGTTCACCATAAGATAGGGATGCAGGGTTATGCCAAGTATTCTGGTCCCAAGAATATTTAGTTTCAAGAGTTCACCACAAGATAGGGATGAAGGATCTGGTCCCATGAATATTTAGTTTCAAGAGTTCAACACAAGATATGCTGCTTATATATGTATGAATGACTGGAGTAACCGGTATCATACCCTGTGTTGTATGGTTCCTTCGATATATAGAAATTACTTATTTATAAGAGTAATAGAATCAATTGTTGAACATAATATTCAAGCTAAATTAAGTAAGATGGTATGAATGATTAAGGGTTTTATGAAACCAATAAAATAAGCAAGATAAAGGTATTAATTATATTATTAAATAACTTTTCATTCAATGTTAAATGTAAATATATGATAATATTAAACCGTATTTAAAGTACTATACGAGACTTTGAAATTGAAAAACTACGTGGTTCTGATTTCCTAAATGGGATACGTAGGAAGCTTGAGAAATTGACATCTCAGGTTCGAACTAAATTATGTTGATGTGGCATGTGCATATGGAAATCTTTGGGATTTTGGATTATGAAGTTATGTAATAAATATCTATGTGTGTCAACGTAATGTAATGACCCATAGCACATTAAATTTCAAGGATGACATAATATATGTATATGTGATAATGATATGTGGTTTGAGATAGTAATCAAGTTTTTGAAGTGCTATGCTTGTGAATGGAGAATTGGAGGTGGAGGAAACATAATTGGAGTGTGATTTTGAATAATTGCAGGTTTTAGTAGTATGATTTTAAACCATCATGCTGCCAAAATTTATAAGAAAATTATTAAGATTGATTAAGCAAATAATTGACTTAAGGAGACTAAAATGTATGTAAACATAGTACAAGCTTAAATTATCAAAGTAAGAAAAGTGTTATATTAGGTTAAAAGACTCAGTAAACATAATCATCCGTGAATTGATCTTCATCATGTTATGTTTACATGAAAAATCCACATATTATATATATAGAAACATAAAGTAGAAGAACGTAATGTCAAGATTATGTATAGGTATTATACTATTAATCTGTTATAAGTCATACATTTAAGAACTGTGCATAGTAATACCTAAAAGGAGAGTTATAACTTATAAGTAGTTTTTATAGTTACTTTTGTAACTAAAATTGATTTATGGGCATAAAGAAGGTGAACTTGAGGTGTAATTTCTCAATTGCTAGATGGAAATAGAAATCAAAACCTGGCTTTTAGCAAAGTATTTTGTAAGACTTATAGAGGCTAGATGGGTTTACTGGTACTTTTGAAATACTGTAACATGGTATCTAATGTTATTTAAGGTAAACTAACAAATATATTGATTTACTCTTAATGTTTGCAAGTAATTTGATGATTTTTATAGAAAATTGTGCATATTTCAGTTGTTTTTCCCACTAAGCTTTTATCTTAGCATGAGTATTTATCCATGTAGGTGTACGGTTTAGATTTCTTTTTGAGGTCGTTATCAAGGTCAAGTTGGCCAACACAAGATATAAAGATAGGGAGTTTAAGATCAAGTATATTTGAAAGTTCTGTAGTTGATAAGTTTGTAATTATGACTCTACGGTAAGAAGCTAAAGTGATTGAGTGAATATTGAATGGTGTTCATTATATTTGATGTTAAATTACTTCACATACTTATTTAAGGATATTAATTGAGTTTATAACTTGAATAGTGATTTAAGTACAGTTGTAGATGGAATTATCAAGTTAGGATGTTACAGTATATGAGTAACGATACTGGACTGTACATGTTTGTATGGAAAGTGAGTTTATATTATTTTGGAGAATGTATGGATGAATTATTTATTTTGTTATGTCTCGAAGAGGCTGTAAATTTTCTGCTTCTTAGGGGGGCTAGTTAAGAATATAGTCGTTATATTACCAAATTTTCAAAAAAAGAATAGTAAAACTAGACAGTTATAGGTCAGCGGCAATAGAAGTTATGATTCGAAATGAGTTAGTAACCTTAAGTAAAAAAATATGGTAATTGTGATCAAGATGAAAAAAATTTCCGACCAATTGCATAAGTGAGTAAGACTGTTATAGTAAGAATGTTACAATTTCATACTGTGACACTGATTGTATACGGAATTTGTATTTAATATATAGTATTCATTACTTAGTTAACTAATAAAATGTAGGATCCAACTCCAATTTAAAATTGCCAATATGTATCATTGGGTTGCATAATAGAGAGACACTTTGCATTAAATTAAATTAATTGAAATACTGCATTAAATTGCATCACCCATTAACATCATTATCAGGAAATAAATCCTGCAGAATTTCAACAAATTCACAATTCTGTCTAACAAACTTTAGTGATATTCAAAACCACAACATAGCAATGCAAGTGAAGAATAGATTTTTTTTACCGCTGAAATTAGTATCCAATATATCTATAATACTTTACTATGAAAAAATAAGAAATAATACAGTTGATGGAATTCGAATCCAAGACATTCAGTGATTAACAAAATAAAAAATAGAATTTTTACCACTAAACCTCGACTCCACATTTGAATCAGTTGAAACTTCTATGCAATATACTTATAATATTTAATATAAAAAATATATATATAGTTGATGGGAATTGAAGCAAAACCCATAGCAAACTATAAACAGTCTTTTATCATTTAATTTCAATCTAGCATATGAAATGATATATTAAAAATAATATAAAATATTATCTGTATCATATGTTAATCATGCATGTCAGATTTAAAACCGTTATAACTGATAACGGTTTTAAGTTTGTTATATAGACACTGAAATTGCTACATATGGCAGCAATTTCAATAAAAATTGATAATTTTTATTTTCACAGTTTAAAATGTTTAGGACTATAACAATTTTTAAAAAATAATTTTGCAATTAAATTTTGATAAATTTTATTTTTTAATTTTTTTTAAAAATTATATTATTAAAAAAAAAGCCCGAAAATTGGTGGAGACATTTAGTCAGTAGGAAACAAGGCTTGTGGTAAGCACGTTTCTGCCGCCAACCTCCGACTCGTGCAGACTATAGGATGGTGAGATATTGATAATATTCTTTGTTTGTCTTTTTCTTCTTTTCTCTTTTCAATTTAGTCCATTTCAGCCCCATTTTCAGTGGCTTTTGCGTTGGCATAGACGTGTGCCAACCACGCCCAATAGCATCTTTAGTTTTTTTTAATAAGCTCACTTCTAATTACTAATAATTCAGTGCGTGTAGTAATTGATCCATTTAATCAATTTATTTATAAATATTTTTATATATAATTTCATTTTCTGGCTGATGGAAATTGAAAAAAAAAAAATTAGCAGCCCACAACATTTCAACAACGTCTTATTTGCATAAAAAAAGGATTAAATATAGGATCATCCAAATTTAAATTCCAAGATTTCTTTTTTAAAAGAAACAAGAAATCCCTATTACTAAGAAAATGATTCTGGATATTTGTAATATAATTAAATTCATATCTTAATTTAATCAATCTCAATTATCAGCTATCTTTCTAACACTATATCTTTCTAACACTATAATTTTCATATTGGTTAAAAACAAAAATTTTGAATCTATTAAAGAAATTCTAGCGTTAATAAATGGAATTGATTGTCAAAAATAAATAAATAAATAAACAAATGGAATTGGACAGAATATCACGGAATAATCACTTTATAATCTAATTATATTTTTATTTTTCTATGGGATTCTACTAAAATTGTGTTACCTTTCTCCATAATGTGCATAAAGACACCAACATTAATTAATTAGCTACTTTTTTTAAAAAATAAAAATTAAAAATCCTTGCTTTTTCTTTCTATATATAGCCCTCATTTCTCCGCATTCTCGAACCAGAGCAACAGAGCATCAAGAAACGGGGAGAGTGAGAGATAAATTTTCAAATAAAATTTAGATTTTCAAATAAAATTTAGTGCTTCATTAATAAATAAATAAATACCAGAAATGGCAGAAAATGGGTACGCAGAGAAGCAGAAATTGCTTTTACAAGAACATGAAGAGAAACACTTCACATCCAGTGAAGCTGTTCGTGACATCATCATTGGTGTCTCCGATGGTCTCACCGTCCCTTTTGCCCTCGCCGCCGGATTGTCAGGCGCCAATGTTTCTTCCAGCATCATTCTCGTTGCCGGCATTGCTGAAGTCGCCGCCGGTGCCATCTCCATGGGACTCGGCGGGTAATTATTTAAATTTTAAAACCTTTTTAAGTTTTTTTTTTCCAATATCAAATCTTAACTCACAGCTGAAGTTATATATGCAGGTACCTGGCGGCCAAAAGTGAAGCTGATCATTACATGAGAGAACTCAAAAGAGAACAGGAAGAGATCGTTAATGTTCCGGATATAGGTTTGGTCTTTTTCCATTTCTTAATGTTGTGTTTAAATCTCCAACACTTCATTAAATGAATAAAAACATTGTTAATTAAGGTTTGAGATCGTGGGTTAACTGCAGAGGCTGCTGAATGTGGAGATATATTAGCAGAGTATGGAGTTGAACCACACGAATATGAGCCTGTAATTAATGCTCTAAGGAGAAACCCTCAACATTGGCTTGATTTCATGATGAAGTAATTAATTCTTTCAACTTCTCAGTATTTAGTGTATAGGGTTTTGATTTGGAAATAAAAAAAATAAAAAATGAATATGAATGAATGCAGGTTTGAGCTAGGATTGGAGAAACCGAATCCAATGAGAGCTGTGCAGAGTGCAATGACAATAGCAGTTTCATACATTGTGGGTGGATTGATACCACTTTCACCATACATGGTTTTTCCGTTGGCCAGAGAAGCTGTGTTTGCTTCTGTTATAATTACCATATTAGCACTCCTAATCTTTGGGTTTGTTAAGGGTTATTTTACTGATAGTCAACCCTTCAAGAGTGCTATTCAAACTGCCTTCATTGGTGCCATTGCTTCTGCTGCTGCTTATTCCATTGCTAAGTTTATCCGACTTTGATTTTTCCCAGTTTTAATGTAGAATTGTAATTTTATGTGCTCTATGCTACTGCCATCAGTTTGCTAGGAATAATCCAAAAATAAATATCATCATTTGCTAGGCACAGATTCCTATCTGTAGTTCTTATCTAATTTTGCTGCAATTATAAGATAATTGTGCTTTTAAAATAGCCCTGTAAGTTACCTTTGGACTTTTATTTTTCATGATGCACATCTTTGTTTAACTATAAAAGGGGTTGGCATTTGGTATGTGATGTGCGCAAATACGAATTGTTGGATCAAAAATGCAATATTGATTCACCATTGCATATATGAGACATGAATTTACTACTCTGTGTGTATTACTGTAAAAAAAAACAGTGGAAAAATACAATATATAATAATGAATTAATAAGCCATCATATGTGACAATTCATGTCTTGCTTATTTTCATTGTTGAAAATAATCGCTCTTTTGTGGCTATATAAGAGCCTATATTTAAAGAAACATCAGATGTATAAAACATCGTATATATATTCAAAGAAACTAGAAATAGACCTCAAGCAAGAAAAAAGATTGATAAAATACAGCCAATTTTGCAAAAATTAATATAAAATTTCAAGCCCAAAAAAAAAAAACCTGAATCCTGACTAGTCAAAAGCTGTCAAACCACCTTCTTTCTTTGCATTTATGTATTACCATGCTGCTGGGACTGGGACTTCAATACACACAATTTATGTATTTAACTCAACCATGCTGCTGGGACTGGGACTATCTTCCGGTAACAGCTCCAGTGCCTACATCAGGAAAAAAAAAATTGGTAAAGAGGTTTTTGAGGTAAAGGGTCCTTGAGGCCAAATTGGCAGAAGAACTTAAATGACGAAACATTAACGAAGCATTGACCAAATTGGTAGGCCTCTTAGATACAAAGAAGCATTAACGAGAGAAGCACAGAAATGACGAGAGCAGAACAGAAAGAAACAAAGGAAATAGGAGAGAATAACACACAAATCTGACGGGATAAAGAGAAAAACGAAGCATTAAACGGAGCAATTCTTCTCAATACTCTCTCTCTCTCTAACAAATTTATTATTTTCTTTGCAAAAATGTACCGCCCATTTATTAGTTTTACTTTTAAGGACCAGATCATGATCCTAATATTTAGCAGCACCGGATTTACTCCCCTTACTGCTGGAAATTAGTATTGAAGTTTTTTGCTTTGCAGTAGTCCAAATGAGAAATATGTTATTTAAGTTTTGTAGTGGCAAAAGCGTTGTTATGATAGCACGTAGAAATAGCATCAAAATTTCAAGCTTTGCCCAGTTGTGTTCAGCTTTTGGCAGTAATTACCTTGCTGTGATTGGGAGAGGGGAAGGCAGAAAATTGGTCGTGTGTGTTATTAGAAAGGTAAATATCTCATAGATATCTGGTTGTCTGTCGTCCTTGACCTTAAATTATTATCTTGATTGGTCATACAAAACATTTATAATTATCAGCTTCATGAAAAAAAATTAATGATCTTATTAGTAAGATGTAGCATCTTTTTAAAACGGCTAGCTGTAATCTTGCGCTGCGTAGGAATGGTCTTGTTGCGAAAAATATATGGTATTAGAAAAATTAAAATTTATAATTTAAAAAAGTTTAAGGATTTAATAGTATAAAATTAAAAAAACTGAGGACTGACAGAATGGGATAGGTATGAAATGCAGCATATGAGGCCAAATTCCGCATGTGAACGCAGAATATACCAAATGTTTGGTCCCCAAGGTATCTAAATCCAAATGCAATACATCAAACGCTTCCTTTATTTGCAAAACGACACCCATTCATGTATTCGGAGCTTTTGTTTTCTTTTCGCCTCCATCAGTCGGTTGATTTTTACAATGGCTGCTTCAATCCAAGTTAATCTAGAGCCGCAGAAGCAACACCTGCTCAACCACCACAAGGAGCGCCACTTCACCGCCGGAGAGATTGTCCGAGATATCATCATCGGAGTATCTGATGGACTCACCGTTCCTTTCGCTCTTGCCGCCGGTTTGTCCGGCGCTAATGCCACTTCTTCCATCGTCCTCACCGCCGGTGTCGCCGAAGTCGCCGCTGGTGCTATTTCCATGGGACTCGGAGGGTATTGATGAACTTTTTTTTCTCTGTTTTTTCTTTATTTCTATAGCAAAAATTACCAACAGTTGGATTTGAGCAGGTATCTTGCCGCTAAGAGCGAGGCGGATCATTATGCGAGGGAACTCAAGAGAGAAGAAGAAGAAATTGTCGATGTTCCTGATACAGGTTCATAATATTTTCTGAAAATTTTGGTTTGTTTGTTATTTTTTTATATTGATTTTAAAAAAATGGAAATGAACTGTTATAATTTGAATGCAGAGGCGGCTGAGGTAGCAGAGATATTAGCACAGTATGGAATAGAGCCACATGAATATGAGCCTGTGGTTAATGCTCTTAGAAAAAAGCCTCAAGCATGGCTTGATTTCATGATGAAGTAAGTTTTATCAATTTTCCTAACATATTATTAACAATTTATTAATTTGTTTGTCTTTGTCTTTTCTGAAATTCAATAGCATTTTTCTTTAGTATGACTTTTCTGAAATTCCTTCTCGGTGTAATTGTATTTTTAATTATGATTATCACCAATTTATTTTGAAATACAATAACAAATTAAAAAAAAAAAGGGTACCGAAAACCACCACAATAAACAGTTTGATCCACCGTCAGATGAAGACAAACACAAGTGGCCCGTATTGTAGGGAGATATATCGCAAATGATGTCATATATAATATCACAACAACTTTAAACACCACAATTAATTTGACTTTAATATATACAATAACTTTTTAGTTTACTGAATATTTTTCCAGTTCTACTGGAAGCTCTGTTTGTTTGTGTATTTAAGTATCTTGATTATGCTTCATTGAATTTGAAAACAAGTTCATTTTCCATGCCTAGCTTAATTTGTTGAGTCAGTCAGATTGTATCACAAGAGTTAACAAGGCTTAGTTTAGTGATACTGTTATCATTTTAGGGCCATAAAATCTCAAGTTGGATCCATTGTGGAAAAGAAAATTGTAACATAAGAAGGTAAAATCTGAAAGTAACCCAAACAAGAAGTGAAGGACTCTGATAATGGATGCAGGTTTGAGCTGGGATTGGAGAAGCCCGATCCAAGAAGAGCAGTACAGAGTGCAGTAACCATTGCAGTTGCATACATATTGGGTGGGTTAGTACCACTAATTCCTTACATGTTCATTCAAAGAGCTCAAGATGCTGTGGGCGCATCTGTTATTATAACAATAGTGGCGCTGTTGATATTTGGGTATGCCAAGGGCTATTTTACCGGCAACAAACCCTTTAGAAGTGCCTTGCAAACTGCCCTTATTGGTGCCATGGCATCTGCTGCTGCCTTTGGCATGGCTAAGGCTGTCCAATCATAATCTCGCCTCTTATTATTAGGATTTAATGCGAGTTCTTTACAAAGTTGTTTAGCACCTAAATGTCAGCCATTAGACTGTTGCGCTTGTTTTGAATTGCATTTATATTTTTAGCTTTCTCCAAATATCTTGGAGTATACTTTTGGTGGATTCTAGCCTTTTGATGCTTAGTGCTGAACACTTTCTTTTTAGTAACTTCTCTTCTATCTTTTCTACCTTGTGCATGCAAATGAATTAAAACATGTGATACTATAAAACATGAAATAGATACAGGTCATGTAAATGATGAAGAAGATAGAGGAGAATATAAAGAGAAGTTATTTAACACTTCTCATGAGCTAAGTGCACGCCCAAGTCCTAAAGATTGATAAACTGGAGCCGCACTGGCAACCACAGCCCCACAAATGTATTTGGGCTGAGCTTGAACTTTCCAAAGCCCTGGGCCTAGTCCGTCATGTCCACTATTCCCTTCCCGTTCAGAAGCCTAGTTGCACTTTCAAAGCATGAACACCAAATCTAATTCTCACCTTCGAGGAGCATCATGAATACTAACTGCCTAGGATTTCTTAGGGCTAAGCGATTAAGCCATTCCACAATAATACTTCAATTAATGCAAGTAAATGCGAAAAGGAGGATGAGAATTTTTCATAATATCCATCAGCTCTGACCATTAAGGTTATCTGTCAGTGCTTGCAAAAAAGTCTGCAAGAGATCGATCCATTGCGATAATCCATAATTAATATCATCAAAGGTTGAAAGAATGACATAAACATCACAATACTTAGCATCCACAGGATCTGGAATCATAACCATGCAATATACTTTAGGCTTGCGGTAACTATTAGGCAGAGCCAGAGTTGAAGCGGTACATAAGTCTCAATTTCATTCACCAATAATAACTACAAATTGTTATAGATGTGAGTCTTAAAAGACCATCATGCCATCCTGCCCAGCCATGAATCTTCTGCAAAAGTATTATGCCGTCCACCAGTAATCTATCAATGAAAAAAAAATGAAAATTATCAGCAGAGGACATTGGACTTCAGCCTGATCAATAAAATAACCCTGCCATGCTCTTTGGTAGGTTTCATAAAATGAGAAGATAAAGAAGTGAGGACCTACTTGCATCTTTTTGACAAAAGTTTGGCCTCTGCAATGGATGAGCTCCAAGGATAACTATATAACTATTTTCTAGTATTTTTCTACTATATTCAATTTTTCTGGTTTGTTTCCGAAGCCAAAAGAGCCATTTGCTTGGTTACAATTTCCAGATGAGGCGCATGACCAATAGATTTGTCCTCCAAACTCTCCGCTTTATCTACTTGCTCTATAAATCCAAAATTTTCAGAGTCATCCACCGGCTCGGCCTGAGTTGTAGATGCTGCTGTTTCAGTTTCATTTTCATCATCAGGCCCTTTTTCATTTTGATTTTTGTCATCAATATTCTGCAAGAAATTACTGGCTAAAAAAAGCTGCTCCCACGTACTTTCCTCTTGTATTTCTGGTAGAACAAACGGTGCATGATTTTCAAAAGAATAATTTTCATCCATAAGCAATTTCATAAAATCAGGACTAACAATAGGATCTTTTATCCCATCAAGAAAATGCTCAGATTCTTGCGGTTTTTCTGAAACCATTGGTGTGGGTGTTTCATCTAATGGTGGCTTGTAACTTACTATCATCCCATCAGAAGTGAATTGCTCATCATCTGCATCTTGCTCTACTATGCATCCTGGCTCAGCCATCCGCCAGCTATTCTCTTTTGGGTGAAGCAGTTGAATCAGAAATCCTGGGCTTTGCACAACCATAATTAGGAATGACAGCATCTGCTGCTGATTTTTTTCCATCCCTTGAACACGATCTCTCAAAAGGAGCAACTTATTGTCTGCATTTTCTTGGTTCTGCCTAAGTTTAACTAGCTCCTGCATTAGTGCATTTCTGTCCGACTTCAGATTCTCTATTTCCTTCCACAGCCCCTCGCTTTCAATTTTCTCACCAGGCTCAGGTGAGCTATCCTGCTGCTGCAATGATTTTCGGTTTTCTGTGACCTGAGAATTTTTCCTTCTGCTGATATTCTTTAACAAATGTTTCTTACCTTTAATAAATCCTTCATTTGCAAATTCCCATCGATCAGTATCAACTTTTCTGAAGCCCTGGGAAACATTTACGGTCACTAAATCTTGGCTGCCAGAATATATCATGATAAACACTTAAAGAAGAAATTAAAGGAAATACATTAGAAATTCATCACTTCAAAAATTTCTAATTCAAGAAGATCATGCTCTTACTGAGATAAGAAATTTTTACTAACAAATAACTGCATAAAGTACATTTCTCATGTGTTCTTCAAATAAGACTAAAAAGTAGATTTTGCAAGGACTTCATGACCATGGTGAAAAGTAGCAAAAGAGTGGGTGAACATACACTGTCTTAGCAGGATATACTCCTGATTAAAGTTCAATCAAAAATATTGTTGAATGATTCTAGCATGCAATTCTAAAAGAAAAAATAATGCATATTGCACTCAACATAATATCCAACCAAGAACTTCCCAATCCCCAAGAAAAGAATAAATGGAAATGAACCCATTAAGACCCAGTATAGAAACGAGCATTCAGAAGGAAGATGGAAGGTTTGCCAAAAGTTCAATAAATTTAAGGTGAAAAAACTAAAGCAATAAAACTAAGAAGCTCAAGTAGTTAAATTCCTGTTTGATGGATACAAACATTCCCACATTCAGAAGGAAGATGGAAAGTTTGCCAAAAGTTGAATAAATTTAAGATGGAAAAACTAAAGCAATAAAACTAGGAAGCTCAATTAGTTAAATTCCTGTTTTATGGATACAAACATTCCCAATCAAATGCTTAATGAACTAAGAAAAGAAAATAATAGAAATAATAACTGAAACAAAACAGTCATAATAGAAATACAGCATCACTTGAATGCATATTAAGACAGGTTCCATGAAAGGACCTGCATCATGATTCTACTCTAAGCTTTTGGACTTGTACACAGATTCCATTTTATGTAGCCTGGTTCTCCCATGAGTTCAAACAAACAAATATTATAACT
The DNA here is from genome assembly GCA_037975025.1 of Excoecaria agallocha. NCBI lineage: Eukaryota > Viridiplantae > Streptophyta > Magnoliopsida > Malpighiales > Euphorbiaceae > Excoecaria > Excoecaria agallocha. Next base: position 47,502,911 of record CM075808.1, on the reverse strand, counting down.
TATCATGAAACTGGGAACAAACCATCTATTACACAAGCACATATAGTGGATTTGCAGCTTAAGCTATGAATGAGAATAATTATAAAAGAAAAAAGAAAAAACAAGGATCTAAAAGACTTTAAACAGAAGATGCACATAAGCAATTAAATAAGATCTCAATCAGAGTATTACACCAAGTAGGCTCCTCAGAAAATTGATTTCCATACTCATTGGTGTTATGGAAGGTGGAAAAAGGTATCAACAATACTAATGGAAACATGTACGAAAATGGTCAAACTGAATAAGGGCAACTTTTGAAACATTAAAGAGCTATGATATTCACCAAAAGTTCCATACTAGTAAGCTAAATAGCAATTGTCAGGCCATGGTTTTCCTACCAAGTGCTGTTAACAACACCAAGTGTTCAAAGCTATAATAGTTTTGAATCGATTTCTATAATATACATAAGAGCGTATAGGTCAAATTTAGACGCCATTGGTATAATGCAACAAGGAAAATAAGCTGCTCAAGATACCATTGGGGGAGTAGATATTCATTCAGCGGTATAGTTATCATCCCCAACTTGTAGTGTAACACTTGATACATTTAATATTATAACTCTCATTGGATCCAATTCAGCAATGCCAAGAAATCTTAGAAAGCCATAGAATATGCATCCTCAATACAATACTTCAATTTTTCTTTAATCTAAATTTGCAAATACCTATATCCGCCACCGTCAATTTTTCCCAATGAACATAATTTAGAATTCCTAAAGTTATTTCACGAAATCTCTAACACCAAATTGGAAATCAATCAGAAATCACAACACAATAAAACAGTGAACAAAATCAAAAGAAAAGGAAAAAGAAATATAGCCGATACCCATGAAAGAAAACTCACATAGATATTAAGCTGCCTGATGAAACTAGAAGAATTGCTGTGCTTGAAGTACTTGGGCAGCAATTGAATAGAAAATTCAGTCATATCCCAAATTATGAAGCTGTCATTGTTTTGGGTCCATGAAATTATGGAATTGGTGGACTCATCATCTACCATTTCATAGCATTTCTTTAAAAATGGAGCCACAGGGAGAGACCCATCATCTCCTGATTTCACCATAGCCTAAGAATCGCCGCAAGCCCCACAAAAGTCGAGCAATTTCTAAGCCTGAAGGACCAAAAAGGCGTGTTTTTTCAGAACAAATTCCAAGTCTTTGCAGTCAAGTAATCGTTCAAAAATGTAGCGGAGGAAAATCTAAGAAGAGGGCGTAAGGGGAATTTGAAGTATAAAAATATCTGAATTCTGGGCCGCGTGGACAAGTTGAGGAAGATTTTTAATTTTTTATCTGTTTAATATAAAAGAGATGGCTAAGATTTTAACGCCGTCGTTTTAGGCTAAAAAGAGTAATTGAGAGTTGGCAAGGCGGAGGAATCTACATAATATATAATTACCAATTAAGCAAATATAATCATGGAGTAGTAAATATGTTATAGCCCATTTGGGTTTTAATATGGATGATGGGCTCAAAACTTCGATCGCCCTACCCTTTATGGGTCCAAAGGAAAATCCACAAAATATTTCGGCCTTCACAGATTATATTTTCGAAAACATTGTTACAGATTATTGGATCCCTTATCATTGCTGCATATCAAGTCAAAAATTAGCCAAGTTCATTAACAGAATTTTTACAATATTTATAATTTAATTACGATTTTTCGGAACTTTTTCTATTTCAAGAGAGATATAATGCCTAAAAAACTAATGTGTTATTAGGAGAAATTGAACTCGAAACTTTGTACACTTTTTATCATATGCTGCAAGAGTTAAGAGATATAATTTGATTTTCTGAAAATTTTACAATATTCTATTTATTTTTAAACTATTAAAACATGTACTGTTTATTTTTTTAAGCGTCCCTCTTAATTCTTAATATATAAATTAAAAAGATAATTAATACATTTTAATATTATAAAAAATTAGTAATTAACTATACTATCTTTTTATTAATTAACATAAAAATATGATAATAAATAATAAATATATAAGTATATTTAAAATAATAATAAAATAATAAAATATATGAAATTTTTTTCAAATTCTAAAAAATATCTTAAGTTTTTTTTTTTAAATTCTAAAAAGCTAAGCTTTAAGTAAATAAAAAAAATTATCAAAATAACACTTAAAAAAAGGAGTAGTTACCAATTGCAAATGAATATAAAAATGGGTGAAAATGATTATAAATTAATATTTTTGTTGAATACATTTAGTATGGAAATTTGATTGCAAGTGGTGAGAAGCGCGAGGTTTTCGTATGGTAAAGGGATGCGCGAGGTGCGTGCATGACATGTGGTGGTTTGGTAAACCATGAAATCCCTGCATATTTTCCATTTTATCAAATTATGTATAAATTAATCCAATTTCTCTATTCCCACTATTTTATCAAAAATTATAGATAAAAATTATAATTGAGAATGGCTGTCGGATCTAAAGGGATTCTCCAAAGTGAAGCTCTTGTAAAGGTTAGTGTGTTAATTCTTCATTGAAAATTGCTTTTGGAAAAGATATTAATTGACATTCTTCGACCATATAATTATTTTTATAGGATATATATAGTCTCTATCAGAATGTAAAATTAAATTTGGGTTGATCTCTTAAAAAGATTAATAAATCAACGTGGAATTGTGAGTTTGCATATCTGAAATTATGAATTAAAATGAAAATTTTGTGGCAGTACATTCATGAAACAAGTGCATATCCAAGAGAGCATGAGGAACTCAAGAATTTAAGAGCAGCTACAGCCAAGGTGTATGGCGATAGGTATATAATAATTATTATATTTTTTTTATCTACATAATTATAATCCATTAATTAAATATATAGTTCAAAAGTAATTAATTTTTAAAAAATAAATAAATAAAATTGAAATGCAGGAGCATATTCTCAGTTCCAGTGGATGAAGGTCAATTCCTCACAATGCTTATGAAAATAATGAACGCCAAGAAAACAATGGAAATAGGTGTTTTTACTGGCTATTCTCTCCTTGCCACTGCCCTTGGTTTGGCTGATGATGCCCAGGTTCCTGCTCTTTCTTCTTTCTCCATTTTTATTTGGATGAATTAAAGCTCATTTAGCTAGGCATAGCAGTATACATAGGTGTAATCAATGTTTAATATTAAAAGCAGAGTGATTATTAGTTATAAAGAATGAATTAGTTATGTGACAGATAACAGCAATAGACGTGGATAGAGAAGCTTATGAAGTCGGATTACCTTTCATTCGCAAGGCAGGAGTCGACCATAAAATCAACTTCATCCATTCACCCGCCATTTCAGTATTAGAGGAAATCCTGAAAAATGTGAGGTTTTCCTTAACTACTACTTGCATGCATAAGTAATGGCTAATTAAATACCGAAATTTGTGTAATAAAAATAGAATTAGTATAATGTTGATTGAAGGACTTGTGTAAATTAAGCAGAAGGATCACAAAGCAGATATAGACTTTGCATTTGTGGATGCTGACAAACCCAATTACAAGAATTACCAGGAGCAATTGCTCAAAGTGGTCAAGGTTGGGGGTATTATCGGATACGACAACACCTTATGGTTTGGTGTTGTTGCTGAAGAATTCCTCAACATGCAAGAGAAGCTAGAAAGCTAACCATGGAACTCAACCGCTTTCTAGCTTCTGATCCTCGTATCGACATCTCTCATGTTTCTATCGGTGATGGTATCACCTTATGCAGGCGTCTTTATTAATAATAATATAAACACTATTAGTTAGTTTATTATGCACAACCATAATTCTTAATTTATTGTTACCCAAATTTCTTATCTCTTTATCACTCTCAATATTACTGGGATGATTAATCAGAGAAATTGGACAACATCATTAGTATTTTTTTTTCTTTTTACCATGAAAAAGAAATTTTATCTACTTATAGAAAGCTTTCAACGTTACTAATCCAAAATTTTTTGAATTTTTAATTAAATTTTGATTATCGGACCAACGCTATTAATTTTAACTTTAAAATACCCAACAAATTGAAAAAAATAATACTGTTCAAAAGCTCAACCGACGTCTAAAAGAAGAAGAAAATTTTGTCCAATGAATGAGTTATTGGTGACTCAAATGGACTACATTTATAGATACATATTTATAAACGGATTGAATTAAATTTATGGGTAAAATTCAAAATTATCTATACTGATAAGAACATAAAGTTATTAGTACCGTTATATATCATTGTTTCACTGCACGCAATAACTTAAAACTTCAAAATTCTCTCTAGTCGCTTTTGCCAAAATGCAATTATATGTGTCCAAATTTTGATTTGGTGGATTAAAAAAATTCACCACTAAAGAGAGAGAGGGTGGATGAGTCAATAATATATATGCGCTTACGGAAATTAATATTGATATCCTCACTAAGTGGTGAAAAATAACTCAATAGCCCTTCATAGATCCTAAAGGCCATGAATAAGAGTTTTTTTTTTGAAATACTATTTAAAAAGTAAATTACTATTTAATTATGTATATTTGAAGATAATGTTAACATAAATAATGGATAAAGGTATATAATAAATCAAATTAATTTTTTTTTATAATTAGATAGTTGAGCACTTAGCAGTCTTTTGGATGGTTAATTTGATTGGTGGAGGGAGAGGAGGAGTTCAAAATTATGCATCAATATAAAAAGGACCAATACAAACAAGTCAAGGATTCCAACATCAAGCCACCAATATTAGACAAGGCTAACGTTGAATATTAATGAATAATTACAGTAAACATCAACTCTTGCATCATATTTACATGCAAGTATATTAAATAATAATAGTTTTATAGGTGTTACGTTCACTCTTGCTGTATTAAATTATTATAATTTTTTGAATATTGTGATATAATATATTTTTTCATGTTACAGTTTAAAAATATTATAAATATATTATTTTATAAACAAAAAAGCAATAATTTTATACTATTCCTAAAAATGTGTTACAATTGATTTGATATATTATGTGGTGGGATCATTGTCAATACGGAATATATAAAACACATAGTTGGTAAAAATATTTGATTTGATCCTTCAATCTTATAAATAATACTCTTTTAATTCTTTTTTATCAATTACTTTTATTATTTTTACTAACATTAAAAAGTAATAAATAGATTTAAATTTAATATTAAATTACATAATTAAAATTAAATTATCAAATCTAATTAGTTATGATTTTATTAAAAATAAATAAATTTTAAAAATAAATTAAATTATATTAAAAATTTTAAAATAACATATAAATAAAATTTAAAAATAATATAAAAAAAACATATGAATATCTAATACATACGACGAATTCGATGAAAACAGTCAATTCCTCTAGTTTTCTGAACTAGACAAAATGCAACACGTAGCAATTTGTAGATTTCCTTTATAGCAATATCTACACTTTTAATTGTTTAAATTAAGTGGTAATACCGTAATATATACATATTATCATATTCAGTTATAAAATATATTTTTTCCAAGCATGTAAAATTGAGTTGGGGGATAAAATACGTTTGCCAACTCTATGCATATTTTCTTATTATTAATGCTATTGAAGATTATGTCTTTTTAACCTTTTGAAGTTAGCTTGATGTAGGGACGTAGTTGTCCTTTGTTGCGTAAGGCTAATTAATCCTACTCAAATAAAAATTTAAAAATAATTCTTATAATTTTAGTTTTTTATATGGGTCTTACCTAATTAAGAAAAGATTAAAAAATAAATTGATAATTTTATTTTTAAAAAATCGACCTTATTGTGTAAATGAATTTTTTTTATTAATTGTTGCAATTTTTATCCCACGAAGTTAAGTTTCTTGTTATACTCCTAATTTGATGGTCCACATTCGATAAAAAATACAGAAGGTGCGTTTACTCACATAAAACAATTTTGTATTTTATTAGAAAATTAAAGTATTTATTTTTTGTAAAAAAATTAAAAAATGCGTTCATTTATCAACAAATAAAAAATTAAAGTATTCATTTTTTATATATATGTATGTATATACATATATATATGTGTGTACATATGTACATACATACACATATACATGTATATGCATGTATGCATATGTAGGTACATATGCGTGTATATGCATATGTATGTGCATACATACATATGTATATATATATACATATGTGTGTATATATGCACATACATACACACGTTTGTATACATACATATATATGTTTATGCATTACATATCTATATATATATATATATATATATATATATATATATATAGGGGTGAGCATTTGATCGGTTTGGTTCGATTTTGAACCGAACCGATTAAATCGAAAATCGAACTTCATGAAATATAAGAACCAAAACCGAACTTTATATAACCGAAAACCGAACAAATCGAAATAATTTCGATCGGTTTGGTTCTGTTCAATCGGTTCTAAGTCAATATGAGCTTATTTTTTATTAGGCTTTTAACCTATATGGGTCCATAAATTAAATTAATTTATATTCAACAAAATAAATTCATTTAAAATAACTAAAATTAAAATAATATACATAAATTTATTATATTATGTCTATAATAAATACTAATCAAAATTATATTAAAAAATCTATATATATCCTTGTCTTGACACCAACAATTATAAATTATTATCAGTCATAAACCTTTAATTATTAATATTAATGGCCACTTTTTGAAAAAAAAAATTAATTATTAATATTAATGGCATTTCGAAAGGCTTAGCATAAGTGTGGAAAATGCTTGTAAGATGAGTTGTTTTCTGCTTCGAATATTTCACTTATAATAATTTAGGGAGCCTATTAAATAATCAGTTGTTTTAAAATAATATTTCATTACCAATGAATTGTTTGCGACATGATATTTTGAAAAAGGACCATCATTTTGTATAACAACAAATTTTGAAGAAAACAAAATGAAGCATAAAATAAAATAATACAGTGAATTATCCAATAAATTAGATTGATTGACATTTTTAATTAGTACATGATTTTGAATTGATTGACATTTTTTATTAATCCTTAGACGTAAATATATTTGCTATCTGAGTTTTTATTGATTAATTCATTTGATATTTGAATTGGACAATGATAGACTTGTATATATAAATAAATATTGTCTTATGCAAAAGGCATATTCAATCTATTTAATAATAGTAACTCTGATTATATGCATTTAATTAGCATGTGCACATTGAATTCGTATCAATTTGAAAGTACAAATAAATCTTAGCGTCATCAAAACTTTAAACCATTCACATCTTTTTTTTTTCTTTTTACGTTTTTTAAGGAAATAATTAGACATGCATGGTTATTCTCTTAAATACCTACAAGGTGAAAGGATTAATTTACGGTGAGGATATAAAATGAGAAATAAGAAGTTATAATTTTTTAGATTTTCTTAAAAAATTAATTATAAATTTTAATTAATGAAGTTCAAAAATTAATGTAAAAAATTAATTGTAAATTCCAATATAAAAAATAATGAAAAAATAAAATATTATCATTATTTATTTTAAGAAAATTACAAATTTTAATTAATTGAAGTATGAAAAATTATCATTATTATTATTCTTCTTAAGCCATGATTTGCTTGGTCTGGGATGAAAAATAAACAATATTAACGTCAAAAAAATAATAAAACTGCCCTATATGTGGGTTTCGAACCTGGGACCTTGGAGAATTTTCCTTGTTTCCACGCTATCAATCACCATCAGTCCAAGTTATATTCTCTGATATATGAATACTATAAAAATATATATCTAGAAAACTTTGATCGGTTTGGTTTTTCAATTTCAAGAATCAAATCGAACCGAATAAACCGATTTTTAAGTTTAATTCAGAATCGAAAGAACCGAAAATCGAAATAATCGAATCAAATAGACCAAATTCAATTCGGTTCGATTCTGCACACTCTTATACATATATATCCGTATGTATATATATGCATACACGTACACATGTATATTTATGTGTTTTTATGTGCATAAATACATATGTATATACATACATATATATGCATTTTGTGTATGTATACTCATACATACATATGTATATGTATATGCATATGTACGTATGTCTGTGCGCGCACGCGCGCACACACACAAATATATATATATATATATATATATATATATATATATATATATATATGTGTGTGTGTGTGCGCGCGCGCATATATTAAGATTATTTGAAAAAATTAGAAAATAATTTTTATTATTTTTTTAATTTTTTTATTTTAAAAAAACTGTAAAATTCATTTTGTATTTTATATTTTAGAAAATTGATCAAAAAAATATAATCTATATTTTTTATTTTTTATGAAAAAATTTTCTGAAAAATTGAAACAGTTTTCTGTAAGTGGACAAATCCAAAATATTTCGTATTCAATATCTTTTGTTAATATTTATATTTATAATTATAATTAAATATTATATTATTTTGGGCATAAAAAAATGCCTTTTTCTTTACTGAATAGGAAAGCATAATTAATAGTTTAATAGCGTCGTTTCACCTCAAAAAAGTTCTAGGTGCGACTTTGGGAGGATAAGATTGTTTTCGTAACTTTAATTATTTCTTATTTAATTATAATTGACTTGTTAACTATAAAATATATACATATTTAGTGCGACTTAAAATAAAAAATATAAGTTTATTTTTCCCTTTGCTGATATATCTAATTAATATGAAAAAATATGTTTAAAAATGCATTATGTTAATTAATTAATTTTCATTTATGTGAAAGAATACATGGCAGTGATGACACTATATTTTTGAGAGGGCAGAATAACTTCTCTCATCCAAAATTGGTCAAACATAATACTGTGACTTTAACTATTTAATTTAACGTAAAATCCAGTGCAACCTTCAATGGAATATGCTGATGGCACACCAACAAACTAAAACCTTAGTAGTAACGTTTTAAAGTAAAATATAAGCAAAAAAAAAATCAATTTAAAACAATTGAAAATTTAGTTATAAATTTAGCTATTTTTTAAATTGATCAAATTTTGAATTCATCAAATAAGTATACACTATAATATAAAATGGCTTGTAGTTTTGATTTACACTATTCTATCTCGCATTGAAAGCTTATTAACTTGATTTTGTATTTATAAATAAATGTTAGTGGGTTTGAAGTGGGTTTTGAAAAAATTACAACATGCGCGTCATCCAGGCTGGGCTGGTTAATTGTCATTTCTTTTGGAGACAAATTTATTTGGATCTAACTTTTAATCAAAAGAAAAAAAAAATTTATTTCTTTATATTTTTTTTCATCTTATTGCTGATCTGATTGCTGATTTTTCTTAACTTACACAATGTGATTTCAGCATTGTTTTTCTACGATCAGTTCCACAACGGGCTGATTTTTTATTTTTAAAATTCATATTCTTTTTCCTGGCGAGGCAGATTTTTAATACATTCTTGATACAGAAAATTAAACCTTTTCAAATCCCTAATTGTAGTTTGATTCTCGATTCTGGGCATAATTTGTTGTTCCAAGCTTATGCCGTCGGTGCATACATTTGTATCTAGCTGTGTTAATCTTAAAGAGCGGTCGGTTATTGGATTGCATCGAGATTTCATCAAAAAAAAAAATTCAAAGCAATGATTTTCACAGCAAAATTTTTCAAATCGACAAGTTTATTTTGCTTATTAGCCTTGCACAACGGTCGGTTTGGTTCAATAACCGAAATAGCTAAAAATCGAAGTTTCAATAATTTTATCAATCGAACTAAATTTATAGAATAATCAAATTCAAATCAAATCAAAATTTTCGATCAATTTGTTTCGATTAACCGAAAAATCCGAAAATTAAAACTATTTTTTAAAAAAAATTATCTAAAAATTATAAATCATAATATACTAAAGTAAAAACATTTAAATTGTACAAAATAAAAGTTCAAATTAAAGATATAATCTCAAAATATATAATAAATAATACAACAAAACCATTAAATAAATTTTTTCATTTAATCGATTTTTAATTTAATCGTCAAAATTCTAAATTATCATTTAAAAAATAGATATTAATAATTGATAAATGTACTCATATAATTTATAACTCAAAAAAAATAATTTACATGTATAAAATAATTATTCAATTAAAAAATCAAAAAAATTATATAATTATATATAATTTCGTTTCAGTTCGATTTTTCTGCGATTTTTTTCTTCAAAAATCGAACCGAAAAACCAAAAAATTTTAAAATTCAAAACTGAAAACCAACCAAATTTAAAAAACCAATCGGTTCGGTTTTTCAGTTTCAAAATTTGCTCACCCCTATTGCTTATTATAAAGAATATATATACATGGGGACAAACAAAACCTAAGTATTGAACTCAGCCATAAGGATGATCATATGACTGGAACGAGAAATGGCTCCTCACCTATTATTTTGTGCATGGATGAGAATTTTTCCATCCACTTTGTCGTCCTCGGTAGTATTTCGAAAAGAAAATTTTCTTTATTTCCTAAAAAAATAATTTTTAAAAAAATAATTATAACTAAAATATAATATTTAACAAGTAATTATAATTGAAATATAATATTTACTAATTAAAAAATATAAATTCAATTATAAATTAAATTAATATAATTTTTAATAATTGATAAAATTAAAATTAAATATAATTTAAAATTAAATTATATAAATTTAATTACTAAATTTTAAAGGTAAAAAATTTCAGAATAGGAACTACTATTTCTGTTTTTATTTTGAATTCTAAATCAAAAAAATATTTTTTCTCCGCGTTATTTTTGCATTTGAAATGGCTTCCTGCCGATAAGGATTTCCCGTCCAACGATCAGCCATCAATTTAGTTTTGCAAGGACGGTTTGGATTGCGATTATATATTTAAAAATCAATCATCGTTTGTGCACCAAAACGTCAATTCTACTGTTACTTTTGCACACATTTCTTAATTATGCAATCATTTCTTATACCACACGCTGCCACATTTATCTTGAAAGCATTTTCTTATACTATTTTGCATTTTGTTCTCTTTTTCTTTTTTCCCAATAATTTTGCATGTTGTACTCCTCAGACATTTTTACATTTAAACCATTTTATCTTTAATTTAATGATACTTATCCTATCCCAAAATATAAAAGTTTTATTGAAATTTTGATCTACAAAAATAAATCTTATAAAGTGATTAATTAAAATAATATTGAATTTTGTATATAAACTTTATTATATTATATATCAGAATATGGGAAACTTTCAAAAGTTAGGCCCAATACATAAAGTTGTCCCCATTTCCTTTAAGCATCAATCAATCATTAAAATTAACTTAATATATAGAGCATATGAAGGATCGGTTTTAATTTTTAAATACGTTCTTTTTGATTTTATACAAAGGGTCCAATTAAGTTAAAGCTTAGTTATAGATATCTTAAAAGATTAGTGGAATAATAAAAACTTGAAAATTTTAAAAATATTTTAAACGTAAAAGTATTATTATGTATTATTATATATGAATAATGCGTTTCATAATGCAATTTCAAAAGGTGTTTCCTTTTTTATTTAATCAAAATCAGTAGGTGCAAAATAATATAAAAATGTGTAATGAAGTATGTAAATACACCCATTTAATGCCTATACGTAGTTTGACATACTCAGTTGGTCACATGTCACGTTTTACAATATTTTAACAAAATGGATAATTATATTAATAATAGTGATAAATATAATAATAATAACAATGATGATGAAGGTTAGGTAATTTAAATAAAATAAAATAAAATCATTCATGATAAGGATAAGGATAGAATAGTGGAAGATGAAATACAAATTTAGGCCTGCCTGCTGAGACTGACACAGACCCCCCCTTTTTTTTTAAGCCAATCATTTAATATTCATCATATATCATTCACGCAAATAGCTTAATAAAAAATATTATTAGATATCAATTAAATATCCAATAATCTATAATATAATGGACTAATGGATTTAGTTAGTCTCATTTTTTATTTCTTAAGTTTTCGATTTGTGTTTTAAAAATTGAATTATTGATTAAGCAACACATACATATATTTTATATATAAATTCAATTTATTGCACTTTCTTTAAAATATTAGATTAGACATAACTGTTATTGTTGTAACTAAATTTAAAGAATTAAACTACAAAAAAGACATTTTAAAATTAAAATAACCAATCAACTAATAATTAATTTTCTTTCTGTGGAAAGAAGCTAGATTTAAAGAAAGATTGAAGTTAAACAAAGCAGTCGATAAAAGCCCTTACATTACACATTACCGTAGCATATAAATCCTCCGTGTCTGCACAGTTCCTAAAAGTCACTGCTTTTTAAAGAAATTCTAGCCAATAGGTTTCTGTGCTTCCCCAGCCGTTGGATTCAATCCACCTTCATAACAACTGTAGTTTAACGGACATCATACCTCCATCTCCATGCAATACATCACCACATGATATGCCGCCTTCAATTATATCCCCTTATTTCCGAGATAAAAAGCACTGCGGGCCCTATATTTTGCAATTTTGCTCAATTAAGTCTTTGAAATTTTTAATTTATGCATTTAACCACCAAACTTTTATCCTGTGTATTTAACCTGTAAATCACATTGCTATTTGGTCTTTATTACTCCCTTGCTTACCTAAAATTATTTAAAAATATAAATAAATATTTTTTTTACAAAATACATTACTTTTCTAATATATGATCCCTTTATTTTGTATTAAATACTCTTTTTATTCACATATAAGTGTTCATTTTATTTTTTTTACACAAAAATAAAAAAAATTACCTGTCATGTAATGTTTTTACTAATGTGTCCTTTTAAAAAATACAATTAATTATTAATTGCTTTTTAAAATTAAACCAATATATATATATATATATATATATATATATATATATATATATATGGAAGACATAATTGGGAAATCACATTTAAACAAAATAGAAAGATAGATGGACGGAGAAAATATCTTTTAAATTTATTAAACTAAAATTAAGAAAAATCATTTAATGGCCTAATTAAAGTAAGAGCAATGATGAAAAAGATAAAATATTATCTAACTTTTTTCCATGGAACACTTAAATAAATTTTTAAAAGAAAATTACTTAAAAGAATAGAGAATGAGTAATCCTATTTAAATTAGCATATGTGGCTAATCAATTCAATTAAATGTGAATGTGGATTCTAATTTTTAAGAATAGTTGCTATAGGATTTATATTTGTACTTAAAATTTTGTTAGTGAGTGATTAATGGTTAACCGAATTTTAACTGTAATTTTTATCTTTATGTAAATATAAATATATTTCATGACAAGGCATACTATTTATGTATTTTTATTTTATCAATATATAATTTTTATGACTTGTATTTATATTTATAATTTATACTTGTATGATTAAAATGTTTATAATTTACATTTTAATTTTATAGATGGATTTTTTTTTTTTAAAATTGCTCTTCATAAGGCAATTAAGAATTGGATGTGTTGAAATTTTATAATGGTTGACGGGTCAAAGTTATTAATAGATTAAACTTAATTATTGAATTTGAAAAATTTAATATCAATAAATTAGATTGTAAAGTGATTAAACAGTTCATATGACCCTTATACTTGCAAATCCTTTAATTTATTTTTTCATTATTACATATGGTGAAAATAAAAAGCATGGGTAGAGCTACGTGCATGAAATAAAAGTTTGGAGGAGGAAAGTAAAAGAGCAAAGGGGCCAAATAATGTTTAATCTTTACCCAAATAATAAAAAGCTTATCTTCTTGCGTTGCGGCTAAACACTATCGTTTTCCGGTTTTCATTGTCGTTTTGTGTTCATATTAAATAAAAAAAAAATACCCCGCGAGTGACACGAGTCAGCTGGTGAAGGTGCCGCGTATGTTCATTGGGCGCATTCCTTTGTGCTTATCCAGAATAGCTTGCTGATTAATTTATTAATTAATTATGATCCACCATGTGCTTTATGGGTCCCGTTAGATGACGTGGCGGATAAGTAAATGTGACGTCCAGCTATTAGCGTTAGGAGTTGGACTCGAGCTACATGTTCCTGGCTTGATTTTTTTTTTACTCCGTGTGTTCTTTATTACATTAATGCCGTTAGTTATTTAGGTATGGTTTGATGTTATGTATTAATTTTTAAATCCTTAATATTGATAGCAATAACAAATATAAAATTTTATGGCTTTTGCAGTTTTAGATCTTATAAATAATTAAATCAAAGACATGATTTTTTTCTTTTTGCTCAATTCTTTTTATTTTTTATAATTTTTTAATTAAAATGATTGAATTTATCATCAGAGTATTTGTAACTCTCCGTATATTTTTATTCTTTTTTTTGTAGATAATAAGATCGGATCGAAATTTTTTCGAGAATGTTATCAAATAGTAATATTACTTCTAAATTTTATATTGTTAATTACAAATTCTTTTTAAATGGATGCTCCATTTAGTAAAAATAAGATTTTTTTTTGTGGGTTTTTAAAGTGATTATTTTAATGAAACAAACTATTTTCTTCTGATGGTAGAGTGAAATTTGATCTTCTATAATTATTTATATAAATACATGGAAAACTTGATAAAATAAAATAAAAGAAATGCAATTTATTTCGTAGATTTGCACGTGAGTCAGTACTATTTATTCTTCTTCTACGGAGTTAAAATGTTATGATATCTCTTAATAATTTCAAAATGTTATTCTCTCAAATTCAGGTTAACTGTCTTTTTTTTTATTAAAAATTATTCTGTTTAAATTATTACTTTATAGAATTAAGACAATATTTATTATACATATTACAATTTTATTCTCTTATTAGTTATTACTATGAATATTATATTAATGTATTAATTTTTCTATTTTTTACACATTTCCTTGTTTTCATTAAATATAAAAGTGAGTGTTATAATTTTTTAAAGTACTTTTTAATAAATTAAGAAAAATCAATTATTACTTTAATATGCACCAAAGAGAAGAAAACTGATAATTCATCTGTGACTGAATGAATAATTAATTAAAAGAAATTATAATAAATATGATTAACATTTTAAAAGATTAATAACTTGTGCATCAGTAGTTATTTGGCAGTGTGGACCAATTATAATTTCTTGTGGTTAAATTACATCACATAATTACTTGGTCCGAATATTTCTATCCACTTACCTCCACAGGAAAAAGATAATCAAAAGGAGAAGTGATAGTTATTAAGGGTGGGAAAAATGCAAAAAACATCAAATTGGGGTTTAAAATCGTGGAAAAATATGTACATGTGATGGTTAATCAGTTTAATTGGAAGCGAAAATAGTTTTAATTTTTAGAAATTTTAATTAATGGAGTTGAATTTGAAATTTTAATATTTCAAGATAATATTTGAATTACAAGATATTAAAATTTTAAAGTTAGATATTGGTTCGGTTGTGCTAGAAATATCGAATTTGAATCCTGCTTCTCTTTTCCATGTTTAAAAAAAATAAATATTTATACCTATGTCAAAATAACTAAAAATAGAAACATGAAAATTAATTAGTATATATATTTTTTAAATTTCCACATAGTCATCTTAAATAGGGATGATCATGGGGCGGGGATTCCCCGGCCCCGGCGGGGACCGCCCCGTTCGGGGCAGGGAATCCCCGAAATTTCCCCCCACGGGGACGGGGGCGGGGGAAAAAATTCCCCGTCCTAGAATCGGGGGCGGGGACGGGGAATGGGGTATCCGGCCCGCGGGGATCCCCGCCCCGCAAAAAAAAAAAAATATATATATATATATATATTTATATTTATTTATTTTAAAATATAATATTTTATAAATAAAATTAAAATATAATTTAATTTTATAATTATTAAATTTTAAATTATACTTAATTTTAAATTATTATTGATTTTAAATTTTTTATTTATTAAATATTATATTTTAATTTTAATTATTTATAAAATAATTTAATTTTATAATTATTAAATTTTAAATTATACTTAATTTTAAATTATTATTAATTTTAAATTTTTTATTTGTTAAATATTATATTTTTAATTTTAATTATTTATAAAATATTATATTTTAAAATTTAAAAAAAAAAACGGGGGATGGGGATCCCCGCGGGGGACGGGGATCCCCGTGGGGCGGGGACGGGGGAAATTCCCCCCCCCCCCCGAGATTGGTGGCTGGGGGCGGGGCGGGGAATCCCCGCCACTGGCGGGGGAGGGAGTGGGGGAGAATTCCCCGGCCCCGCCCCGCCCCGTGATCATCCCTAATCTTAAAAAAGGTTTCACATATAAGTATAATAATAAAACGCAAATACAAATAACATGGGCATTATTTTTGTGACCTGAAAATGCATGCAAAATTAGCATGATTAGAAAGATTTTTCAATCAAATATAAGTTAAGCCTAGAATCTTGTTAAAGCCATGATTTCAAAATAAAATGCAATAATATTACATCGAACTTAAATTGTTATTTGGTTTAAAAAGTAAATTTATTGATAAAATGTTTTGCTGCTTTAATTTACTCAAAAGTGTTTTGTAATAAAATATTACCCCTTATAATAACAAATTTATTTTAGTTTTCAATTTTTTCAATGATAATTGATTTGTTCCAAAACTTAATTTTAGCGCAACATTTTTAATTTACTAATATTTTACCCATTTAATCATAAAAAAATACAATTTCTCCTTAAATTTACACAGAAAAAAAAAACCGATTTGGCCCATAGCGCTTACTCAAACTCACATTCATAAAAAGAAGAAAATAGTAAAATACTATATCATTGAAATGATTTAGAGAAAGCTATGTAAAATATAGATTAATGTAGACTTTTTATCTTTGCCAATATGTAATTTAAATATTTATTGAATAAATAACTTATTTGTTCAAAATTTTGCGATTTTAAGGACAATATAAGTACTTTGGATAAAGATAGAAAAAATATTTGGACATTTAGTAAATTTAGTATGCAGCCATTTGTTAACCATGCATAAAAAGTGTGCCACGTGTCTCGATAAATGGACAAAATATAATAAAACTTAACAAATTGTTTTAATATTAGTTTATTTTGTGAATTAAGAATATGAATCTCTTAATACATGCAAAACAATTACCCATAAACCCTAATTTCCCAAATCGCGTAACTTCGTGAGTTTCATAAAGCAATAAATTAGAGAAAAAAAGTATCTTGATTCATGATGAAAATTGATAATGAAATTATCAAATAATCACTGAAAACCCTTAATTAAAACCGAATTTCTCTTTTTAAATCCTAAAACTTTAATTTGACAGAATACTTTTATCGATAAAAAGAAAATTTAAGTTAATTTGTTTAGTGAGAGGACCGGTTTATTTTCATTAACTTTTTAACTGAATTCCATCAATGTAAAATTAATAAAAATTATCCCCTTTGACCAATAAAATTTTAGTACTTAATTTCATTAAACCTAATATATTTAATATCAAATAAATATATAATTAATAATACATATACACATGTGTGCCACTAATTAATGAAATCCAACATATTTGCTTGGTTTTATATCCCTTCATTTTTTTCGTATATCACTTTTGAATAAAATTTAAATTATAATTATTTATCGTTTTTAAATTTTAATATAATTTAATTTTTTATTAATTTATTTATAATTAATTAAATTTAATAATTTAATTAAAATTATTTAATTTAATAATTAATTAATATTTTTTAATTTTTATAAAAATAATAAAAAAACAGATAAAAAATATACAATGAGTAATTTAAAAGGATAATTTAACAGAGGATTTTGTTCCAATCAAAAGTATAGAAACAACACCTCACTTTTTAGCAATTTATACATTTGACCTAAATTTTTAGTAAAGTCTCTCGTTATCTTTATCTACAGGATGTTATGATACTGATATTTTCAAGATAGAAATGCTAGAGTTTAGAAAATATAAAGAAACAATTTTGTAACTCACGATAAAAGAAAATGGCCAGAGCTAGATTGAGAAGAGATATTAAAATCAGATCCGATGAAGAATCGGAAAGGTAAAAGATTTTTGATTCGATCAATTTGATAAAATTCAACCGAATTTTTTTTTCTTTTTAATAATATCATTTTTAATTTTTTTATAAATATTATAAAAATACTGTAATGATCCGAATATCGGATTAGCCGTGAACAGTATTTTTCGACAGCGAAGAGTATCTTCTGAATTGAAAAATATACCTGAAGATAAAAAATATTTTATTAAATCATCGAAAAATATGGATCACAGGTAGTTCGAGGTTAAATTTTGAAGTGAATTTGAGGTCAAATAGACTTTCAAAAGTCAGAAATACAGAAAAAGTCACAGTTTCGGTTAAAAAGGTGCTTAGGTTAACTGAAAATTTGTCTGAAACTTTAAAAAATAGCTAACGATCTCTAACAATTACCATAATTTTCAGATCTATATTAAATGAAATATAGAATCATATGGTAAAGAAAAATTGATTTTTCAGTGATGCAAAAAATCGAGCTATCGGATTGGTAAAAGTGACCCAGACCGAAAAATAGTCTCTGATTCATCCAAAAATATACAGGAAGCCTAATGAATATATTTTAAGAATTTTAAAAAGTATTTTTGGAAAGATTTGAAATCAAAAAATATGATAAAAATAATGATTTTAGTTTAAATAGTAACTGATCAACCATATATTTGATCGAAACTTTAAAAATATCAAATAAAGTTTAAAAATTACAAAAAATTGCAGATATGCACGAAATAGTGTGTAGATTATTTTGGTTGAAAAAAGTAAAATTGTCGATTGAATTGGTCCGATTCAAAAATATCGATTTTATTGAAAATTTTACTTTTTGCAACCAAAATAATCTACACACTATTTCATTTATATCTGTAATTTTTGGCAATTTTTAAACTTTATTTGATATTTTTAAAGGCCCGATCAAACCTACGATTGACTGGTTACTATTTAAACCAAAATTATTATTTTTCTCCTACTTATTGAGTTCAAATCTTTCCAAAAATACTTTTAAAATTCTTAAAATATATTCATTAGGCTTCCTGAATATTTTTGGATGAATCATATATTATTTTTCGGTCTGGGCCACTTTCACTAGTCTGATAGTCCGATTTTTCACATCACTGAAAAATTAATTTTTCTTTACCGTATGATTCTACATCTCATTTAGTGTAGATCTGAAAATTATGGTAATTTTTAGAGATCATTAGTTATTTTTTTAAGTCTCAGATAAACTTTCAGTTAACTTAAGTACAATTTTAACTGAAACCGTGAATTTTTTTTTTTTACTTTTGAAAGCCTATTTGACCTCAAATTCACTTCAAAATTTAACCCTGAACTACCCATGATCCATATTTTTCGATGATCCAATAAAATATTTTTCACCTTCGGATGTACTTTTCAACCCGAAAGATATTATTCATTGTCAAAAAATACTGTTCACAGCTAATTCGGTGTTCGGGCCATTACAATTCTCCCCTACTAAATTAAATTTCGTCCTCAAAATTTACTTATATCGAAGAGTAAATGATACTGTACTGTTGTCTAATCAAAACCTCTTTCACGTTTAAGGTTTGCAAAATATCTTCACTAATGGAACATGTTTGCTCTCGAGCTGTGTAGTGGCCTCAACACTGGGTCAGCCGTGAATAGTATTAAATCAATGTTTAGTTAGACTTTTATAAGAAATTCAAATATATCTTGTTTTACTTGAAAAAGATAACTTTAATTGATTAGTAATTCTTGTACCATTTACCACTGTAAAGATAATGACAAGTCTGAAAAATAATATTAATTTTCCTGCTTAAAGTTAAAAAGTGATAATAGCGATAAAAAATGAACTTAATACTTAGGTAACATTTTTCTGAAAGATAAGTTACCTGAAAAGTAAAACGATATAAAGGCATATAATTGTGCAATGAGGAAAAAGTAAAAGATATAAGTTTTAATTAGATAATTAAATATGGATAATGTATAAAAGAAGAAAAGAAAGTTTTGACTGCAAAGTACTCCAAAATAGCTATATCGCTTTGCGATGAAGCTTATAAACTTTTTAACAGTAATGTAATTATTAGATCAAAGTTAAAGTAAAGTAATAGAATAAATAGTAAAAAGTGAAGTCAGAATATAGATTGAATAATTGACCAGTAAAGCAAGTATTAAAAGTAGTTTAATTTGGTACTAGTAAAGACACGAGTACTAATACACATCACCAAATGAATTGATAATTAAATTGCTATGACTAAAAAATAAAATAAAAATACTGATAAAAAGTAAAAGTTATAGTAAAGATTAACGTAAAGAAAAAAAGGTAAAGTTGAAAGTTTAGAAACAAAGAACAATGATTACCAAAATACGAGTTACTAACATGACTAATGTTAATAAAAGTAAAAGAAAGTGTTAAATAAAATAAGAATAATAGTAGCATAAATTATGTAATTATGCTTATTCTTGGGAAATTCTTGGATTAGTAGTCACCATTGGGCATATTTAATGCTCAGCACGTAGTGTTTACTGCGTGCAGATTCTGAAGCGTTGTGGGAGCACAGTACATTGAAGGTCCAGATCGGAAGAGAAGATTTTTATGTTAGTTAGTGTAAGCTTTTGGCATGTATATACTTAGACTATTAAGGTAAAAGTTTGAATGGTATTTTGGTTATATATGTTATTTGTCTTGGATGTGTGAATCAGTATAAGTTTTGATTTGATGATTAATGTTTGTTATAAGACTGTTATTCGATTCTGAAATTTTTGTAAAAGTATTCTCAAGTATTTTGAATTGCGTGGAAAAAAAAACTTACCGTCGTCAGCTAAGTCTCGTTTCATTAAGGAATGTTCCGATAAGGGTGTTACAAGCTGACTGATCTTTATTACTAAAATTTTTTTACTAATCTTTCTTCACATGTCACATCAACCTGTATTAGACCAATTTAATCGAATCGGACCAAAAATGGACTCCGATTAGGCCAAAATTTTGTGTACAACCTATTTTTGATGTGATAAAGATGATGGAATCAATTTTGGAGTGATTTGAAATTGGAAAGTGGGAGAAATTAATTAAAATTGCTTATTGGGTAGTTAATAAATTTTGGTTAATTAATTCAAGCCCATTAACCCAAGCCCAAGCTCAAGCCCTTTGAGAGTGTTATAAAAGGTAGAATTGCACAGCGAATTTTGTGGCTTCTCTTCTGTTCCAGCAGCTTCCTCCTCCATTGTTGGCCGAAAGCTTCATTTCACTTCTCTCTCAAAATTTCTTCCTCTTTTCTTCACTTTTTTACTTTGATCCAAACACAAAAAATGTTCTCCAGCTTCTCTAGTTGCTTGATTTGATCTCAAACCAATGATTATAGGGAGATAAGCAAGAGAAAACAAGTGAAAAAAGCTTGGAGGTCAAAATGAGGTAAGGGAAATTGTTGGTTTTAATTTTGTTCTAAGGTACCTACTATTAGTTTTAGGTGTCTAGAGTCCATTTTTAAGGTTTATTTGAGCTAAAAATGTTGTTATCTTGGTATTTTAAGGGTGAAGATTTCGGCCATGTGAAGATTTTAATGATGATGGATGTTTTGCTACGGCTTAAGGCATGAAAAGCAAGCCCAAAGAAGGTTAAGCATGGAAAAAATGGTTAGTGACTATCAAATTTTATTATTTTCCTATAAATTTTATGGTTTTCCTTTAGGATTTATAAGAAAGAATTTAATAAAAATATATATAATTGAAATTGGTGTTAGAAAAGTGTAATTGAACTTTGATTAAGCATAGTAGGAAGCTTAAATAAATTTAAAAGAATTTTTAAAGTATAATTATTGTGTTGGCCGAATTTCATGTTTAAAGGAAATAATATGTATATTAAGTATTTTGATAAAATTAAGCCATAGAATGATGATAAGTATGATATATATTATCCATGAATTTTTAGAGAATTTATGAAATTTATTAAAATATTTTTGGACTAATTAATTAGTTATGTATTAGTGAAAAATAGTGAATTTTTGTGAAATAATGCATGAAATGAATAAATAATATTTTTATGCATTTATATAGAATTTATGGAATTTATTTAAATATTTTTGAAGAAATATTTAAATATGTACAAAATAAAGTATTAAATTATTGAGTTATAAATTGTAATTAAAGTGAAAAATAATGAATTATATTAATATAATTCATAAACTGTCCAAAATTAATGAAATAAGTGACTGACTAATTTATTAAAATAAAAAATATAATGTATAAAATGATCGAAATGAATTATTAAAAAATAATTCGTAAATCAATAATATAATGGTGAATTATTATAAAAGAATTCACAAATCGTATAAAAATATCGCATATTCTGAACGATCGTAATTTCGTACAGAAAAAGTAAGAAAATTGTTAAAAGTTAAAAATAAAATGAAACGTAAAATCAAAATATTGAATTATTAAGAAATAATTCATAAATTTGCCAAGAAATGATGGATTATAACGATATAATTCACACAGTGTATAAAAAGTATTGAAATAATAACTGGCTAAAGTAGTGAAGTGAAAAGACACTGAAAGGTATAAAATGTAAAGTGATCGTGGTGAATTATGATGTCATAATTTACAATCTATGTGTAAGATTCTGAAAAAGTGCTGAAAAGATTAATTGACTAACTGAAAAAGTATTTGTAATTGTTTAAAGGTGAAAAGTATTTTGAAAGAAAGTGATTTTTGTCCTTAGCAATAGTCAGGCAATAAAAATCTTGCTCATGATATAATTGGCTAGCCATAGGGACATTTTATACCGCGGTACGAGTCATGACGACTTGCTTTGCTAGGTAGGATCTCTGATCTCCATAGTATCTGTCATACATACTGTCATATGTTCGATGAGGAATGATTCCTTGGGATAATTTCTCATTCCATTGTGGTTCTGTGGGGTCCACGTCCCATTTATCTTATCCGCGAGTTTCTGTCATATTGTACTAGGGGCATACTAATAAGAATAAATCAAAATTTCAAGAAGTAAGCTAAAAATAAAAATCAAAAGAAAAAAAGGATCTAATTGAAATAAATAAAAAAGTTTTAGGGCAAAAATGTAATTTTCTTCAAAATTGTATTTAATGAGTAAAAATGAAAAGAAAATATTTTAAAAGGATAAAATGGTAATTTAATGATTGAATAATCCAAAAATATGCTTTTATAAAGAAAAAAGGACTAAAACGTAATTTTACATGAAAAAGTCAAAATAAGGACCAATTGGTATATTGTATACCAATTATTACTTTAAAAATGAAAATTGGTAAAATAAAGCTAAAATTGTAATTAAAAATTCAAAAGTAACAATACTGTAATGATTCAAGAAATTATAGATTAAATGTAAAATATTGTACAAAGAGTTCAACTAAAGACCGAACAGACTTTTGTAAGCTAAAAGTCAACTAAAAAGTAAAAAAAATAATCAAGTTATGATAAATTTGCAATAAAGAATGAAAAAAGGACCTTTTTGTAATAAAATGAAACAACAAAGACTTAATTGTAAAGTTGCCAATGTAATGATAGTACGTGGCATTAAATATTAAAAGTATTAATAATTGTATTTTGAAAAATAATTAAAAAATCAAAGTGAAAATAAATGAACTAATGTCAAAACTATAATTTAAGGATAAAAAGAATAATTATGTAATTAAGTGAAAAATCGATAATTAAATTGAAGTTTGCCATAATAGTGGCAATAAATATAGTAAAATGCCAAACAGAATAATAATTGTATCGGACGGACTAAATAAGAAATTCTGCTTAAGAAGCCAAAGTTAAGCACAATTAACAAGCTATGCACCAAAAGTTAAGTAAAAGTAAAAAAAATAGAAGAGTAATGTCAAAATTTATAATTGAAATTACAAAAAAAAGAAGGTATTTTTGGTAATAAATTGAAAAGTTTAAGACCAAAGTAATAAGTTGCTAAAATTATTGAAATATTGTTAACAATATTAAAAGAGCTTTTAATAAATAAGTCCAAAATGATTTTTAGCGTAATTAATGTAATTATGCTATTTTGGAAAAATTTTTCGATTAATAGTCACCACTGAACATAATTGGTGCTCAGCACGTAGTGTTTACTGCGTGTAAGTTCGAAAGTGTTGCGGGAGTATGGTACATAATAAAGCAGAGATTGAAGAGGAATAATCAGTGATGATTATTTTAGTATTTTTGGCATGTATATACTTAGATAGCAGAATTAAAAAATTGGACTGTATTTGAACTACCATTTGATAGAATAATTAATATTGTTATTTTGCAATTATGTATTTGCCAGTAAATGATTTAGAATTGATATGTTCGATCTATGAGTAAATGTTTGGATGTGATTATGTTTACTGTTATAGAATATTGTGCCTTTAAGAGACTGTGATTTGTCTAGTTTTTTCAGGAGGCTAGTAAGTTCCTAATTGTTATATTGCTGAATTTTTAATAAAATGAATAGTATTTCAAACAGTTATAAATTGATAGTTAAATGTATAAATTTAAATAATGTATAAGTATTGCCAGTCAATTAATTAATTTTGGTTAAAAAAAAATTTATGGCTTACCGTTTAGTTCTTTATCGAAAAAGATTGTTTAGATAAACGTGTTACAAATACAACTATATAAAAATAGTTTAAAAAATATATTTATCATCAAAACATTAATCATAAAATAATATTTTCAAATTATCTACTATTTATAATAAATATTTAAGATAAATATAGTAAAAAATTATAAATGTTCAATAATATTCTTCAATTATAAATTACAAATTTTATTTTATTCATAAAAAATTTATTAAAATTATCTAAATTTTAATTATTTTGTATTTATATTTATATTATATTTTTTCAACTTTATATGATTTTATTGATTTATATAATTTTTATTCGATTTATTATCAATTTTTTTTATTTTTTATCAATTCGATTTTTAATCATTGAGCTAATCTAACCAATTTTCGATTCGATTTATATCAATTTTTTATATTTTTTATCAATTTAATTTTTAATCATCGAGCTAATCTAACCAATTTTCAATTCAATTTATACTAATTTTTATATTTTTTATCAATTTAATTTTTAATCATCGAGTTAATGTAATTAGTTTTCGATTCGATCCTATTTTAATAACATTAGTCTATATCCATCTTTTTCTCTATGCTGTGGCTCTTTGACAGCTTACCTTCTGAGTAGACCACCATCGACCAATCATAATCTCCCACGTGGAATTTTAACCACGACACTGCTAATTTCAGACAAAAGCATCCTCTCCCCTCGCGGCCCCGCTCCTCCCATGATGCCTTGTGGCGGACACACCAAATGACAAAGGATAAGAACCAGAAGCGCTCTCTCTCTATTTCTCCAGTGCATGTTTTCCTCCGTTCTGCACTGTTGGATGCCTCCTTTTATAAACCCGATCCAACGGTTGGTGTCTCTTCTCATATTAAAAAAAATTATTGAACCTTATAAAATATTCGGAAGGTAAAGCTCCAATTTTCTCATGTTTTCTCTCTCTTGGTTTGGCAGACACTGTTTATTTATAATGGCTGATTTGAGTTCCAGATAGATAGATCATCGGGGAGCTCCAAAAAACTGAAAAAGCTACCATTTTGTTGTTTTGAAAAAATATTAGTTTTAGCTGCTTGGATTTTTCTTTTTAGTGGGTAAATTTCTGAATTGCTGCTACCGCACTATAAAAAGGAAAAAAATGGAAGAAGCTGGTAATTTCCTTCATCTATTCTTGATTTTTATCATGATTATTACTATCATTTTGGGTGGTCTCTGTTTAAATTGATCTTTGGCTTTTCACTTTACAATTTCTTTCAAAAATCGAAATCTTTATTTTTTTTTTAGTTATTTTTGCTCAATTTGCTCCAAATAGTGAGTGCAAGTGTTGTAACAATCTCTAGTGGGATATCTGGTAGTTGCGCCAGTATATTTTTATTTCTTGGTTCTGTAATCTTGAATCTATTCCATTCCTTTATTTTATCTTCCTTTTAATCTCCATAGATAGAAACTTCTGGGTTCCATCCCATCTCTTCTTTGTTTTATTCAATTCTATCTTCCCTGAAAATTTCCCCTTTTCTCCCTCTTGCTCTGAGAGTAATCTTGCTGCTGTCACAATTTTGTTTGAACTTCAAGAATAAAAAAAAAAAAATCCAACTTTTTCATTGTTTCTCACATTTAACTGTGTATCTTTTCTTTTTTGTTCTAGAGCAGCTTAGTGATCGCTAAATCTCGAAAATTTGTTTCTTTTGATCTGTTCCTCACAGTAGTTAGCTCTAAATTTCTCGGCTTTCAAGTTCCCAGTAGCTTACCAGCTTGAATTTGGCAAAGGATATTGTTTCGAATTCGGAATATTTTTTATTCAAATGGGAGATTTTTATGCTACTTTCTAACAAAGAAAAAGCTAAACTTAGCGTACATTTTTTTTTGCAAAAGCCCCAAAAGAAATGGTATCTAGGTCATACTCAAATCTTTTGGAGCTCGCCTCCGGTGAGTCTCCGTCGTTTGGTCGGATGAGCCGTCGGATCCCGCGGATTATGACGGTGGCCGGCATAATATCCGACCTAGATGATGACCCTTCGGAGAGTGTGTGCTCTGACCTGTCATCTTCTTCTGTCCAGAGAGACCGGATAATAATAGTAGCCAACCAGCTGCCGATAAGGGCACAGAGAAAATCAGATGTTAGTAAGTCTTGGATCTTCACCTGGGATGAGAATTCACTTCTCCTTCAGTTGAAAGATGGCTTAGGAAATGATGAAATGGAAGTTATTTATATTGGTTGTTTAAGAGAGGAAATTCATCCTAGTGAACAAGATGAGGTCTCACAGATACTCTTGGAGACTTTCAAATGTGTTCCTACATTTCTTCCCCCAGATATTTTTAGCAGGTATTATCAATGGATTCTGTAAGCAACAGCTGTGGCCTTTGTTTCATTATATGTTGCCTTTGTCCCCTGACCTGGTGGTAGGTTTAATCGCTCACTTTGGCAAGCTTACGTTTCTGCAAATAAGATTTTTGCTGATAGGATTATGGAGGTGATTAACCCTGAAGATGATTTTGTGTGGGTTCATGATTATCATCTCATGGTGCTCCCAACTTTCCTTAGGAAGAGGTTTAACAGGGTCAAACTTGGTTTTTTTCTCCATAGTCCCTTCCCTCATCAGAGATTTACAAGACATTGCCCATTAGAGAAGAGCTTCTTCGAGCCATGCTGAATTCAGATTTGATTGGGTTCCATACATTTGACTATGCAAGGCATTTCTTGTCATGCTGTAGCAGAATGCTTGGTCTTACCTATGAATCCAAGAGGGGTTATATAGGTGTTGAGTATTGTGGTAGAACTGTAAGCATCAAAATTTTGCCTGTTGGCATACACATGGGTCAGCTTCAGTCGGTGTTGAGGCTTCCAGAGACTGAAGCAAAGGTTTCAGAGCTCATTAAGAAGTTCCGTGATCAGGGAAGGATAATGTTGCTGGGGGTGGATGATATGGATATTTTCAAGGGTATAAGCCTGAAGCTGCTGGCAATGGAACAGTTGCTTATGCAGCATCCAGAGTGGTGTGGTAAGGTGGTCTTGGTTCAGATAGCAAACCCTGCTAGGGGTAGGGGAAAGGATGTGAAAGAGGTCCAAGCCGAGACATACTCCACCGTTGAAACGAATCAATGAAGCATTTGGGAAGCGTGGATATGATCCTGTAGTCTTGATTGATGCCCCCATGAAGTTTTTTGAAAAAAGTGGCATATTATGTTGTTGCTGAATGCTGTTTGGTCACTGCTGTAAGGGATGGATGAATCTCATACCTTATGAATACATCATTAGTCGCAAGGAAATGAGCGATTGGACAAGGTGTTGGGACTGGAACCATCCTCCCTGAAGAAGAGCATGCTGGTTATCTCAGAGTTCATTGGTTGTTCCCCGTCGTTGAGTGGAGCAATTCGAGTAAATCCCTGGAATATTGATGCGGTAACAGATGCAATGGACTATGCCTTGGAAATGGCTGAGCCAGAAAAACAACTCCGACATGACAAGCATTACAAATATGTTAGTACTCATGACGTTGGATACTGGGCGCGTAGTTTTCTTCAGGACTTGGAGAGGACATGTCGTGACCATTCAAGGAGGAGATGCTGGGGTATAGGGTTTGGATTAAGCTTCAGAGTGATATCACTTGATCCAAACTTCAGAAAGCTTTCAATGGAGCATATTGTGTCAGCTTACAAGAGGACTACAACTAGGGCAATTCTTCTGGACTATGATGGCACTTTAATGCCTCAGGCTTCAATTGATAAGAGCCCTTCTTCTAAGACGATTGACATCCTAAATAGTTTGTGCAGAGATAAGAACAACATTGTTTTCCTTGTTAGTGCTAGAAGCCGCAAGATGCTTACTGAATGGTTTTCTCAATGTGATAATCTAGGATTAGCTGCAGAGCATGGTTACTTCCTAAGGTAAATTAGTCTGAATTTAAACGCTCATAGATACTATTGGCTTTGCTAAATGATTTAACTTGATTATCGTATGATTCTAGGCTAACACGAGATGCAGAATGGGAAACGTGTGTCCCTGTATCGGACACTGCTTGGAAACAGATTGCAGAGCCAGTTATGCAGCTTTATACTGAAACAACCGATGGGTCTACTATTGAAGATAAGGAAACTGCACTTGTATGGTGTTATGAGGATGCAGATCCGGACTTTGGTTCATGCCAAGCTAAAGAACTGCTTGATCATCTTGAAAGTGTCTTGCCAATGAACCTGTAACGGTCAAGAGTGGTCAAAACACAGTGGAGGTTAAACCTCAGGTTTGCATCTAATGCTCTTTTATCATATATTTTTTTATTGGTTTGATTTTCCCCAACCTTGCCATAGAACAATGGGCTGATATTCAATGAATATCTACTGATGGATTGAGAAGAATGCTGTTTAGCCGAGAGAGGTTAAGTCAAATCTTTCCTTTGACAAAGACTTGCATGTTCATCATAACATTACATATAAACATGAAAACCATGACAGCATATTTCATACAAATGAACCCACGTTCAGTTGTAGCTGCTAGAACCACTTTTAGATGATTAATGTCAATGATATCAGTCGAGCCTGAGCGTGGCATTACCTTTCTGGCAGATAAAATATCTGTCATTTCTTTTCTGTGATACCCCTTTCTTGTATTGCTTGATGCAGTTAACTGAAGAAACAAAAAAGAGTAACTGATTGTATTTTTTGTACAGTGGTTGCACCTGCGCTTGTTAGTGAATTCCAATGTAGAATCAAGTTAACTTTCTGAATGTATTAGGACTGGATTTTGATTTATAGTTGGTTTACCCCAATTTTTTTCTAAATCCATGAGGAATAATAAGGACAAATTGATATAAATTTGCAAGAAAATATTACCTAATATTTTTCAATATTTCACAGAAGTTAAGTGACCCTAAATTATCATTCATAATGTTGCTAACTTTATTAAAGAAAATAAAAAATTGGACTAAATTGGCCATGGGATCAAAGTTGGTTTCTAGCATGGTCAATAAATTAAATTTTGTCCTAAATTGGATTTCACTGATTAATGCAGGGGCAAATTGATATTGAATTTCCAAGAAACAGCTGAAACTAATGCATGTTCTAGGTTTTTGTAGGAATTCCCTAGTAATGATTCGTAACCCTGTATGGATGAGCGAGTAGAGTGTGATAGGACGTATTGCATGTTGCACTTAATTAAGACTGTGAAATGGAAGAAGCATGCTTTGAGATTTTTAGTTAGATTGACCTGCCATAAATGGTTTTAATTTAGTGAACCATTTTACTTCTCGTGGACACGATCAGTTATCAGAAGAGCAGACCGCATGAAAACCAAGTTTTATTCTGATCTCAATTACAAATTTGCATACCACCATTGATGAACTTGAATATATGCAGGGTGTTAGCAAGGGGCTTGTGGCAAAACGCTTACTTTCAACAATGCAAGAGAGGGAAATGTCGCCGGACTTTGTTTTTGTGCATTGGAGATGACCGTTCTGATGAAGATATGTTCGAGGTAATCACCAGTTCCATGGCAGGCCCATCTATTGCTCCAAGGGCAGAAGTGTTTGCATGTACTGTTGGGAACAAACCGAGCAAGGCTAAATATTATCTCGATGATACAACAGAAATTGTTCGGCTGATGCAAGGTTTGGCTTCGGTTTCCGAACAAACAATTGCTATTTAGCTAAAATGATAGGTGAACTTTTGTTGTATCACTGTAAGTGTAAGCATGTAGGTAGAGCGGTGTAGTAACATAGTTTTCTATCATTATTTCATGTGTAAATGATGATGGTGTTGCTTCGAGAACTCGTTTAGGTGTTTGTTTCCTTCTCTTCCTAATGAAGGTGTAGATATATGTACGTGTTTGAACCTGAGTTTCTTGAACTTCATTTTCTCGGTTCTTAAGCTTGTTCACATAATACTCCTGATTAGCAAGGCCAGGATTTTGAATGGAGGTTTAGCATAAACAATTCCCCAGTATTTCTTCATTTAATGGATTTTGTTGATTTAGATTGGAATACATATTCTTGTATTTTTGTCCTAAAACAGGAAGCCTACTCTCTTGAGATGGTGAGTTTTGGATTCTAATCATATGTGAAATGTGATGGTTTTAAGGTATTAATGCGTTTTGCATACATTTGTTTAGTTTTCCATGGCACGAGGAAATTTCATTTTTAACATAATTTGACACTAGTGAATTGGTGAAATTGAAATATTTGCATTTGTATTTCATGAACATGAAACATCTTAGGTGCCAAGGAATGATTATATTTTGTACGTTATTAAATCACTAAAATTATTCTACAAGACTATTTATTAAATTGTTCTATAATAATATACTGCAAGGATGTTATTTATCATGTCACCTTACAATTAATTGATTCGATCGGTGATTGGCAGCTGTATAAAATGCCTACTCAAGTCATTTAATTCTTACACCTTCAGCCTTATATATAATATGTTCTTTAATTTCAATTTTACACCCAAAAAGGGACAGCCGAGTGAAAGTTCTCTACCACTGTTGCACAATAGTTAAATGTGTTTTAATTTAGCTTCTAATTCTATGAACTTGGCAAATTGTTTTTCTTGAAAAAATCCCAACTATAATATATTTTTATAAATTTGAATGAAGAACACAGAGTTGGGAGGAGTAGCAGGTGACAAATGAAGAGTGGTGATCGGAAGATAGTGGATTTTCATTTGACATTGCCAAGTAGTTGAAAAAACCTAGCTTTCACTAGATCTAAAACAAGAACGAGAAGAGAAAATGAATGTTGCCTCTCTTATTTTTTCTTGTGGTTAACTTTGATAAAACAGAGCAAGCAAGACCTTCTATTTATATACAAAAACGTTCAGCTAATAAAGACAAAAAAACAAACTCTAACTAACTAACAAAAAAAAAAAAAAACTAACTAAAAATAATAAATACAAATACAAAACGGTGAGTATTGAAAGACTAATGAAACGGTGAGTATTTGATATACTTCTTCAACCCTCACTCAAGTTGGAGAATGGTGAGAATCAACAATTCCCAACTTGGCATATAACGAGAGGAACAAAGAAGTAGACAAAGCCTTGGTAAAGATATCAGCGATTTGCATGGAAGAAGCTAAGTAATGAGTTTCAATGAAGCCCGTTTTCAACTGCTCATGTACAACATGGCAGTTAATATCTATGTGTTTCGTCCTTTCGTGGAAAACTGAATTAGCCGCTATATGAAGAGCTGCTTTGTTGTCACATGGCAAAAAGATCGGTAAAGGGATAGAAAGAGCAAGATCAGACAACAGATAGCTGAGCCATTGGAGTTCACATACTGTTATGGCCATACTACGATACTCGGCTTCAGCAGAAGAACGAGAGATAGTAGGTTGCTTCTTACTCTTCCAAGAGACCAATGATGATCCAAGATACACACAGAACCCCGTAACTGACTTGCAAGTCTTAGAACAAACTCCCCAATCAGCATCACAATAAGGAGACAAGGTAAAAGAATTATTGGCAGAGAAAAATAACCCCAAAGAAGGTTTATTCTTTAAGAATCTAAGCAAGTGCAATGCACACTGCCAATGTAAAGTGCATGGAGAATTAACAAATTGACTTAATTGATGAACAACAAAAGTGATATCGGGCCTAGTAAAACCAAGATAAAGCAATTTTCCAATCAACCGTCGATATTGCTGAGCATCTGGCAATAAATCTCTAGAAGCAGAAGTAGAAGTAAGCTTAATACTTTTTTGCAGAGGTGTTGTAGAAGGCTTTGCTCTTAAAAGACCAGCCTCTTGAATTAAGTCAAGGACATACTTCCGCTGGTTAACATACATTCCCCCTTCAAACCGTGCAATCTACAAGCCCAGAAAATACTTGGCAAAACCAAGATCCTTGATAGTGAACTGCTCATGCAAATATTGTTTGATTTACAAAATCTTAGTAGGAGAATTGCTAGTGAGAAGCATGTCATCAACATATACTAAAATAGCCATAAAAACATCATCCTGCTGCAAAGTAAACAAGCAGTTATCATTGAATGATTGTTTAAAACCATAAGACTGAAGTCATCGGGTTAGTTCAATATTCCATTGTCTTGAGGCTTGTTTCAATCCATAGAGAGAACGCTTTAACCTACAAACTTTACCAGGTTGAACTTTAGAATACCCATCAGGAGGAGAAAGACACACCTCTTCATCAAGATGTCCATGCAAGAACGCATTATTGATGTCCAGTTGGTGTAGTGCCCAACCTTTTGCTGCTGCCAAAGTTAAAAAAACTCTGACAGTGACTACCTTAGCAATTGGAGAGAAACTATCAGTGTAATCAAGCCCTTCAATTTGATTATACCCTTTTGAACCTAATCTAGCTTTATACCTGTCAACAGAACCATCAAGTTTCAGCTTAATATTGTACATCCATTTTGAACCAATTGCCTTTTTGTCATAAGAAAAATCTGTAATATCCCAAGTGTTATTCTTTTCTAATTCTGCTATCTCATCAGCCATTGCATGTTCCCATTCTATCTTGCCTTTGGCATCTGCACAAGAGCAAGGCTCATGTAATTTGGACAAGTTAGACAAAAAATATCTGTATTCATCCGTAAACTGACTATCATGAAGGAAAGGAAAGACAGATGGAGTAGAAAGTGTGGGTTTAAGAATAGGAGTATCAATTTTTAGAGAATGATGAATAGAATTGGTTTGAAAATTAACAAGCCAAGAAGGAGGTTTTGATTGCCGCAAACTTCTTCTGGATATAACTTCAACTGGAACCTGAATAGGATTAGATGAATCTAATACAGCAGGTGTTGTAGGGGAAATAAATGGATCAGGCTCATTATTTTCTGGAACAGAAAAATCATCCAAATGAACTGGAACAATAGCAATAGACTTCTGAAGAGGTTTACTAGGTTGAGATTCCTGTTTGTAAGGAAAAAGTCCTTCATGGAAAATCAAATCTCTAGTAACGAAACATTTCTTATTTTGCAAATCAAACACCTTGTAAGCTTTCTGAGCTAGAGAATTACCAACATACACACATTTAATAGCTCTAGGATCAAACTTGTCTTTCTTCGATTTAGTATTCGTACAGTAACACAAGCAATCAAAAATCTTAAGTCGTTTATAAGTAGGCTCATTCTGAAATAAAACTTGATAAGGACTCTGCCAATCTAGAACAGATGAAGGCAACAAGTTAATAAGAGTGGTTGCGTGTAGAATTGCATCTCTCAAAAAAAAAAAAACTTTGGCAAAGAAGCCTGATGAAGCAAAGCTCTTGCCACTTGCACCACTCCATTTTGCTGAGGAGTATATGGACAACTTCTCTGATGAAGGACTCCATTTTACTGTAAGAGAGCTTGACAATGATAACTAATAAATTCTCCCCCATTATCTGATCGAAGTACTTTGATATTAGCTTCAAATTGATTCTTTATCATCTTAAAGAACAAAGACAAAATTGCCGTTGTTTGAGATTTTTGAGCTATTAGATACGTCCACGTGCATCTGCTAAAATCATCAACAAGAGTTAAAAAATAGGGTGCTCCTGAGACAGAAGCATGAGCATAAGGTCCCCATACATCAACATGGACTATTTCAAATTTTGCTATTGCTCTAGTAAAGCTTACTGGAAATGGCAACTTGGTTTGCTTTGCCATAGGACAAACATCACAGACATCTATAGATTTATCAACATCAACTGCATTCTTATTCATCATGGATAAATGTCTCATTACAGAAATAGATGGATGGCCTAACCTCTGGTGCTAAATTTGCCTACTGACCACAGGTACATTGTTTATATTACAGGCAGTTTTGGTAGTCTTAGGTAATAAAGAAAAAATAGAAAAATTAGGTTTACATTGTGAAAAATTAGAGAAAAATTTGTGAGTAAGAACATAAAGGTTGTCTACAACAGGTCCCCTGGCTAAGATCCACTCTTCAATTCCTATAACAAACAAGAATTTGGATAAAAATGGAACAATAGTGCAGAAGATCTAGATAGTTTGTTAACAGATAAAAGGTTGTGGTTAAAATTAGGAATGAACAAGACATTTAAGAGGGTTAGGAAAAACACGTTCACATTTCCTTTATAAGCCACGTGAGTGATAACTCCATTTGAAAAATGAACTTTTGTGGGTTTGCCAACAAGGATTAAGGTTTGGAAAAGGGATTTGTTACAGCAAATGTGCGGAGATGCACCACTATCAACAATCCAGTAATTCATCTTTGGGAAAGGAACATTTTCCAACGACATACCTGCATACTTTATTTGAGCAAAATTCGATTGTTGAGTATCTGCCACTTGCTTCCCTTTTAAAGCATTGGCAATCTCTTGCTGAATAAGTTCTGTCAAACTCTACATGTTGGTACTCTTGGGCTCATCTTCCTCATACTCTAGTGGAGTTTCTACCATATAGGCTGATTTACCTTTTCCTCTTCCTTTTTTTTGCTTTAGTTCTTTGTACCAATCAGGATAACCATATAACTTGAAGCAAGAATCCTTCTCATGACCTTTTATTTTACAAAACTCACAGAATTTTTCTTCTTTCTTCTTGAAATTATTCTTCTTAAAACTACCTCTCCCGCCATTAAACTTGTTTGTTCCAGAACCTTTGATCATCATGGCATTACTTTTAATAGAATCATGCATCATGTTAACCTCTCGCTGCCTTTCTATGCGTAGCACCATAGCATAGACTTTATTTACATTCGGTAAAGGATCAGATGCTAAAATTTGACTCTTAATGTTATCAAAACTTTGATTAAGTCCCATTAGAAACTGCACAACTTTATTTCTTGTTTCAATTTTTTCAAGTTTCTTGCTTAGCTAACATGTACAACCACTACAAGAACAAATTGAAATCGGCTGCAATCTTGATATTTCATCCTAGCACTTATGAAGTTTACTATAATAGACTGTAATCGAACTATTTCCTTGTTCAACAGAAGTTATCTCTCTTTGAATCTGGTATATCTGTGGTGTATTATTACTATCTCCAAATCTTTCTTTCAATAAGTCCCACAAAACTTTAGAAGTAGGACTATAGATGAAGGTTTCTGCTATCTCCTTACTAATAGAATTCAAGATCCACTACTTAATCATACAATCCACTTTTCTCCAGCGTTTGTATTCTTGTGCAGTGTCAAATGGTGGCACAATCGAACCATCAACAAATCCCAGTTTATCCTTTGCTTCCAAAGAATTTATCACCGAAACACTCCAACTCACGTAATTATTAACAGTAAGAGCAGTAGTTACCAAAACCATCCCAGGATGATTTGAACTGTGTAATTTCAATGGATCATCTTTCACTTGAACTCTTGGAGCTTGTAAAACAAACATTCGATTTTCTTCTTTTGTCTCTGTAGATTCAACATCATCCAAAACAGGCGCTATTAAAATCAAGAAAGAAATGTGGATCTTGACCTAGCTTTCAAGAAACAAATCCAAAAAAAAAAAAACGATATAATACTGCAAACTTGAACTACAATAAATTCCAGTAATCTGAACAATGACGCTACCAAAATAGCCCTAGAATCAGGTAGGCTCTGATACCATGAAAAAATCTAGCTTTCACTAGATCTAAAATGAGAATGAGAAGAGAAAATGAATGTTGCCTCTCTTATTTCTTCTTGTGGTTAACTTTGATAAAACAGAGCAAGCAGGACCTTCTATTTATATACAAAAACGTTCAGCTAACAAAGACAAAAAACAAACTCTAACTAACTAACTAACAAAAAAAACTAACTAAAAATAATAAATACAAATACAAAACGGTGAGTATTGAAAGACTAATGAAACGGTGAGTATTTGATACTTCTTCAGTAGTGTTGGGTACGCATATTTAGGAGGAGCATGGAAGTCACTGATGGCCTAGGGTGGTCTTTCTGTCATACCGATATGGATGAAGTTATTAATCCTTCCGGATGGGGCCATCAATTTTCATCCCAACGTGCTCGGCACGTAATTTGCTCATCTTGGAATTGTGGGTCAAGTTTGGGTGGCATATTGAAGTTGGAAGACATAATACATATTAAAACTAAAAATTTAAATACCATGAGCGCAAATTATTTAAGAAATTATTGACGTTAGCATTCTATGTGGCTGTCAAGTTAACAGTCAATTGGCAACAACCGGAAACGTTTGGGATTATGACTTGAAATTGAGGGGTGCAAAAGATGCATATAAACTATATTTGAAGGGAATTGGATTATAGATGAGCCTGAAGATTTTACTTGGCAGGTGGTGCTTGTTGATGTTTTTTTCTTCGATATGTCGGAACAAAATCGAAATTAGAACGAGTATGACTCAATATTGATTTTTTTTTTCTTTTTGGATTAGATCATAAAATATTCTAAGTGAATACGTACAAACTTATTATTGAGATATTGAATTTAAATCTTTGAATTCGTACGCTCAATCATTCAAAATATAACCAAAAGCTTAAGTTATTTTTTACATAGAATTTCCATTTTTTTTACCGTAACATCGAATTTCAAATAATATTATTAATTGATTAGACCATGAAAAATTAAAAAAACAGTTAAGGTACTATCTAATATCTGATAATTAATAGTAAAAAATAGAGTATACTGAAGAATACGGGAGCCAAAATGTATATGTACCGCTAGCTATATGTACACTTTGTAATGGGCATATTATTAGAAGTGGGGCATTTGGGAGGGGCAAAAAGGTTTGGATTAGAAAAGATAATAAAGGTTGATATGCTTTGATGACCGATCGATATTGATGATTAAATAGTTGATTATTTGATTAATCTTCCTGAAAGTGTCTGCAGGAATATTGTTCAGTCAAGTTCGAGGGATGACGCTCTATCATCATCCTCTCAAGTTCGCTGGACGCAATTGCTCTTATCTACTTGCTTCGTGTGTAAACGGGTCTTAATAAAGTCTTGCTCTGCTCAATCACATTCATAATTCTAATTGCTAGTTTCAATCACCTGTCAATTATAAATCCGTGTGGGGTCCCTACTTTCCAATGCCAAATAATTTTATTACGTCTGCAATTTATAAAAATTGTTACTCTCTAATTTATCACTTACTACATATTTCACTTATATTCAAATAATTATTTTATAAAATGTGCTAATTTGGTGAAATGGAAAGAATAATTAATATGTAGAACCTCAATGCTTAAAATAAAATTTATTGTAATATTTGATTTTAATTTGTTCATTCTTGTCTCCAAGTTTTCGTCCATTTTGTAAAAAGACAAGTCAACAATTCTTCTCCGGAGCTTCCATTGGGTTAATTGTTTGAGCAATAATTAACCACATTCGTCCCATTTTTTGTTATTAATCTAAAGTTTCCACACGTCGTATTAATAATATTATAATTAGAACACATTTATCTTATTATTTGGCATATATGGTAAGCGTACAACACACATCGAATATTGACCATAGACCGTTCAATGAGAAATAAAGAAAAAATTTAATTTTTAACATAATAGTTTGTAATTCACAATGTAACTATACATGCTTAAATTAACTAAATTACGTCTATTAGATGGTGTACCTGGAAATAACAGTTATTGTTTGTTGATGTTATATTAATCGAATTGAGATCGATCTTATTGTAGAACTAATAACCCCTAATTCAAGTCAGGTAAATATTGTTATCAATTACATGCATGATTTTAACTCGATCTCTAAATGCAGTGAAGTAGAAAAAAATAATATATTTCTACGAAAGAAAAGAATGATGATATTGAATAGCTGTTATCGGATCAAAATCCT
Organism: Excoecaria agallocha; assembly: GCA_037975025.1. Classification (NCBI taxonomy): domain Eukaryota; kingdom Viridiplantae; phylum Streptophyta; class Magnoliopsida; order Malpighiales; family Euphorbiaceae; genus Excoecaria; species Excoecaria agallocha. The sequence goes on along the minus strand of CM075808.1, from coordinate 47,464,664 downwards.
TGGTATTACTGTTAATTAGCCTCTAATGCACACTTTTTAAGAAATACATTTGAAGTTTAAATTGAAAAGAACTTGCAAAAATTTGAATATACATTTTGTATTGCATTTTTACATTCACTATCATAAATCTGCACTTGCATGCATTTTTATTCCATTAAAAATTTGACCAAAAAATTTTAAAACTTTCAATTCACCTCCTCCTGAGTGTCGTTCGGGATCTACAATATATATATTTGAGCAAAGCTAGTTCATTCATCAAAAGAGGCAGAGGACAAATCTTTTGCCATAAAAAAAAAAAACAGCAAGGTCAGAAGAGTTATTTAGGAGTCAAGCTGCATCTAATTTATATATTAAAGTTTGAAAAATTAATAGATTATAACTTTATAACTGGCTGCTTAATTAAAAGTGCGACATGTATATCTATATCTATGGCCATGAGTTAAAGGGCTAAAAGCCTAAGACTAATTTATTTGCCGTAAAAAGAATGAGTTGCTTTTATATAAATACATATATATAAACTGATTGATGTAAAAGTAAAACAAAAGTTCAAGTTAATTAGCCATGCATTATTTGAAACCAAAAGCACAAAGTAGTCCTTTTATTTTCCTTTTTTTTATTTTTGTTTTATTATAATATGAAACATAAAAGAAAAGTTGATTAGGGAGATAATTGTGGATGTGATTTGAATTAATTGTTATTCCATAATTCCACTATTTCAAATAAAATTAGAATTCTAGTACTATTAGAAAAAGATAACTCATATTTCAAATAAAATCGGAATTTGCTTTTTCTTTCTTTTTTTTTGTTTTGTTTTTAAAGATAAGATTTAAATTTGCTAATTTTATTACAATTAAAATAATTTTAAGACTTTCAAATACACACGAGATTAAAAAATTTAAAAAATAAAATTCATAAGAAATTATCAAATTATAGTAAAATGATTCTTTTTATTTTGCCCGTTATACAAACATATATGCCCGGATCACATGTAATATAGACATATTTGCCAGGATCACATAGAAAAAAGCCAAAACGAAGCATGTGATAGCAATAGAAAAGAAAAAATAGATA